>JAJEKB010019740.1:33537-74424 GCA_022393335.1 Macrotrachela quadricornifera
AACAAAAAAAATAGTTTGAAATATTTCGAACATCGAATCGTTCAAAACTTTATTCTCATTTGGTTAGATGAATATATAGATGAATCAAAAAAAGATTGCCAATATACAATTTCTCAACTGAGACAAATTGTAAATTCGATTACAACCTCGACTAATTCAAATGCATGTCAAAATTTAATTGAAAGAATCCGAGATGAACAAATATTTCTTATTGTAAGTGGAAAACTTGGAAAAACATTCGTACCACTTATTCATAAATATGTGCGACTCGATTCTATTTATATATTTTGTGGAACGCCATCAAATCACCAAGAGTGGACAAAACAGTGGAAAAAAGTCAAACTTGTTTCCAATCAAATCGAATGTATCTGTGAATCACTTGTAAAAGATACTACTCAATGTGAGCATGATTTAATTCCAACAAGTATTTTATCACCAATTGACTCTTCAAACGCAGATTTAAATCAAGTTGATCAATCATTTATGTATTCACAATTAATGAAAGAAATTCTATTAGAAATGAATTATGACGAACAAGCAATAGGCATATTCGTTGATTTTTGTCGAAAGACTTTTCACGATAGCCAACATGATCTAGAAATTATTAATGAATTTGAACGAGATTATCGTAAACATTCACCAATCTGGTGGTATACTCGAGAATGCTTCGCTTATCAAATGCTTAATCGTAGTTTAAGAATGGTTGATATTGATATAATTGCTATGATGGGTTTCCTTATGAAAGATATTCATGAACAAATTAAACAAGAACATTTAAAGAGAATTAATCGAAAAGCACCATTTATCGTCTATCGAGGTCAAGGAATGTTTAATGATGAACTTAATAAAATACATAACAATATTGGTGGTTTACTTGCATTCAATAGTTTTCTTTCTACAAGTGCCGATTTAAATGTTGCAAAGAAGTTTGCATACAAATGTGTAGGTCAACCAAATAAATCTTCAATTTTATTTGAAATGGAAATTGATCCACTATTAACATCAACACCATTTGCTTCGTTAAATAATTTGAGTTATTATTCAACAAAAGAAGAAGAAATTCTTTTTTCAATGCATACCATTTTTCGAATTGTACAAGTTACAGAGAACAATGATCATATGTACGAAGTTAAATTGAAATTGATAAGTGATAATGATCTACAAATCACGCGATTGATTAAACATATGCGACTTGAAATAGGTGAAGGAAGTGCAACTGATCGATTAGGTCGATTAATGATTAAAATTGGTGAACTAGAAAAAGCCGAAGTGATCTATGAATTATTACTTGATGTAACGCCTAAAAATGATGAAAAGACACATGCTTGTATATATAATCAATTTGGATATATTAAATATAAACAAGGTAATCATTCCGAAGCCGAATCATTCTACAAAAAGGCACTTCAAATTCAAGAGAAATTAAGTTCTTCAACTAATCTCGATCTTGCGGCTACCTATAATAATATTGGTCTTCTCTATACAAACTCGAATGACAATACTAATGCAATATCATATCATCACAAAGCTCTTACCATACAAGAAAAATGTCTTGATCAAAATCATCCAGATTTAGCTACTACCTATAATAATATCGGTCTTATATATTATCAAAAAGAAGATTTTTCAAAGGCACTTTCATACTATGAAAAAACACTTAGAATTTATGAAAAATCACTTCCATCAAAGCATCCTTGGTTAGCTACTGCCTATAAAAATATTGGTCTTGCACAAATATCAATGGGACAACGTACAAATGGTCTTCAAAATCTTTGTACAGCATTAGAAATACGAAAAATCCTATTTCCTGCTAATCATCCATCAATAGGTTCGATATGTAGTACCATCGGTGAAGTATATCAAGAAATGGAAGAGTATACCAGGGCTCTCACATTCTATGAAAAAGCATTAAGTATTCAACAAACAACTTCTGATTCCAATCATCATACTTTAGCTACGGCTTATTACAATATGTCAACAATATTAAACGACCTCAAACAATACGATAAGGCCTTGGAATATGCTGAACTTGCTGTTCAATCAGCTAGCAATTCGTTAACATCAAATCAACCAGATATATCTGTCTTTAAACAAAATTTAGAAGAACTTAAAAAAATAAAACTTTCATAATTTTTTTGACTCTTGCGAAAGTGATTTACTCCCTCTCTTCAATTTAACTATTAAGTGAAACTAATCCTCACAATATCGTGTTGTGCCATTTACTGATTATATTATTGCAATTAGAGCGAAGAATAGGGATAAAATGGGGAATGATCTCAATAATTTAAGAGAAGATATTGTCGCAAAAACTAGACAAAAAAATCTCTCGAAAGATTCATTGATGCAAGTAAATCAGCTTGACCTTTTGCTATTGAGCTTTATTTGAGTAGGAGTACACCAAATCATCCCTATTTCTAGAATAAAACTATTACTTAAAACTTTTTCATATTTTACCATTTATTCCAACCATCGATACGAAAAACGAGAAATCAAGTTACATAATAATGTGTTGACATCTGTTGTAAGGTTAAATGACTCTGTACGATAGGATTGCTGCATATATTGTAATGAATAGAATTATTATTGTTCCGATTATGGCTGAATCGATTCTTATGATAATATAGCAAAAGTATTGTTATCTCTTTAAAAAATATTCTTGTATACAAGGTCAAGTCTCATATGTTTGTCTTTCATCAACAAATCATTGTTATAGGAACAATTATTTTAACCATGATGATGCTAATATTCGAAGTTGCGAATGAATTACAATAAGTTGTCTGTAAATATTATCTTCTCTCATAATTGATCAATCATTTCTTTCTCAAATATCTTCTGAAATGTTTTCGTTGAATAGTCCATTGATTCATTCGAAAAAAAAACTGGATTTACTAAGTTAAAGCATAATCGAATAACTTCATGGATCATCATTAATGTTTTATCCTTTAGCTTAGTAACTGTTGCACACACGATGTAAATCCCCGACAACTAGAATTTATGAAGAGGAAGAAGAACAGGTTACTTTATAATTTGATAAAAATTTTTATCGATTGTTACATTAATATTTAAAATTTTATGATTCATTTTAAATAGTATGATCATCCTCTATGGCAAATCATTTAAATTTATTTATTTTATTAAATAATTGTTTATTTCATCGACTTTTATTCAATTAATTAAAAATATCTTTCTTCAAAATGTGTTATATTTGATATATCTATTTCACATTTAATACCTTATATAAATTTTATTCAACAATTCAAATCATTTACAAATAAATATTGATTTTTATATGTAAGAAAAAGTTAGAAGAATTATTTCTCAGTTTAATATAAATCTTTGAGAATGTCTATCTTAAAAATTAATCTTATTCAATAGATAGATTTTATATTAATTGAATATTTGAAAGTTTACAATAAAATATTTAATTATGACATATAATCTAAAAATTCATATTGTGTGCGTAGTCTTGAAGCATCGAAATACATCACTCAAATTACAATTCTTGTAACTTCATCAAAAAAGACAAAAAATAAAAATTAGAGGTAAATACAAAAAGAGAAACTAAAACAAGAGCAATAATCATCGAATCTATTACAATAAAACTAAACTAAGATATTAATTCATATATGTAAATTGATAATAAAAGATCAAACCATAGATATGATAAATTGTGTCTTTAACGAATGTTTTCTATATAACTTGAAAACCATATGCATAAGGATCATCCTCTGGATCGATAGTAATTGTGTTGTAGCCATAGATTTTTGCCCATCCTTCTACACTTGGAATAATAGCAGGTCTACCAGCCAGCTCAGTCACTTCTTCTATCCGACCAATAAATTTTGATCCAATAATACTTTCATGAATGAATTCATCTCCAAGCTGAATCTTGCCCTTGGCAAACCATTGTGCTAAGCGTGCTGAAGTTCCTGTTCCACAAGGTGAGCGATCAATTGCTTTATCACCATAAAACACTGCATTTCGTGCTGTTGAAATTGGATCAATCGTTTTCCCAGTCCATAAAATATGACTGCATCCCTTAATTGTAGGATCTTCTGGATGAATAAACGTATATTTCTTATTAATATCATTTCTCAATTCACGACTCCAGCTTGTTAACTGCTCTACTGTATAATGCTCAATGCCCTTGAAATTACTTTGTATATCAATAATAGCATAAAAATTTCCTCCGTAGGAAACATCTAGCATTAGTTCACCAAGATCAGGACAATTTGCTTTAATATTTTCTGCAGCAAGATATGCTTTTACATTTCTAATCTTTACTGATTTTACTTTCTTTTCTTTCTGTTGATATTCAGCACGTACTAATCCAGCAGGTGTCTCTAAATTCAATACACCTGGAGTTTTTGGAATGACTAAACCTTGCTCAATGGCAATTGTAACGGTTCCAATAGTACCATGACCACACATAGGTAAACAACCACTTGTTTCAATGAACAAAATTCCAATATCATTAGCTGGATCAGCAGGTGGATACAAAATACTTCCACTCATCATATCATGACCTCTTGGCTCAAACATTAACCCTTTTCTAATCCAATCATATTCTCTCAGAAAATGCTGACGTTTCTCACTCATTGTTTTTCCTTGAAGAATTGGTCCACCTCCTGCTACCAAACGAACAGGATTACCACAGGTATGAGCATCTATACAGAAGAAAGTCTTGCTCATTGATAATTATTTTTCAAGTTGATAGCCAACTAATTGTAATAGATAGAATGTTGTTAATTATTTTCAAAATGTCACCCAGACTAATTCATCAGATAACAATGAATCTAAAAAATTTTAAAATATAATTTGTCGTATACAAAAGCTTCATTCTATCACAACCTATCATGTTTTGTAATAGAGAAGAGAGTTGCTTCGATTACTTAGCGGCAACAGAGTGGTCTCCCAGATTCACTTGTGTAGTGATTTGATTTTATCTTTATGTTGTGGTCAGATAAACAAGGTTTTCGAAAGATTTTCGGAACAAATTATAGATTTCGAAACAGTACTTTTTTGATTTTCAGTCTCGGACGTCTTCTATCCAACGAAACACAGATATGAAATCATCATAAGTCATCGATATCATATTATACTGAAGGTGAGAGTGTGAAGTTGAGTCAAGCTTTCATTTATGACCAAATGAAGGTCTTCGTTTCTGTATTACCATTGCTCTGCACTCTTTATTGTCTCTTTTACTCTTGCTTAAACATGAGGAGAGAGTGAAAAGAGTATCGTTCTACTGATATAATAAATATGTAAGAGTAAAGATATGCGAGAGCAGAAACCGTGTAGTGGTGTAGCCAGGAATTTTTGAGTTACAGAGGGATTTATCAACAAAACTGTTTTTAGAAATGAGCAGCTATGGATAATTGGGGTAATAATAAAAGGCCGAAATAATAACCGAAAACCGAAGTGACCGAAAAACGCTGATTGGTCATTTGTGAATGATAATCAATCAGATTTTTCAGTCAACCAATCAGGTTTTTCAGTCAACCAATCAGTGTTTTTCGGTCACTTCGGTTTTCGGTTATTATTTCGGCCTTTTATTATTACCCGGATAATTGTCCCTATTCCT
This sequence comes from Macrotrachela quadricornifera, assembly GCA_022393335.1. Lineage (NCBI taxonomy): Eukaryota > Metazoa > Rotifera > Eurotatoria > Philodinida > Philodinidae > Macrotrachela > Macrotrachela quadricornifera. Next base: position 39,122 of record JAJEKB010019740.1, read on the forward strand.
AAAAGTTTTGCGAGCGGTTATCTAATAGTCGATACCACATTTTTTGATTATATTCGTGATGTTACACTCGGAAGTACTTACATGATTCGGAGTGGTAGTTAGAATCGACATCATTAATGCAAGGCGTACCGTAGTTTAAAATGAATAGAATTTTGAAAAATATTTGTGTATGTTTATGAGGGTCTTAAAAGAGTCATGAAAAATGCGCACTCATAAATATTTTGAGGAAAAAAACAAAGAAGAAGTATGTTGCTAAATGGGATTAGAAGTGAAAAGACAAATTGATAAAGCAGTGAAAAGGAGAAAAAAAGAAAAGAGATAGATGCATTACATTGTATTGTTTTCTCTTATCTATTAATTCATTTCAACACAAAACAAACGCTTAAAAAGATACACTATGTGTCGATCTATCAATTATTTAACATGAAGCCAACAATAAAAAAAATGACTGAGATAATCATTTTTTTTCTTTTGTGATATTCATATCAAATGATGATGTCATTGTAGAATGGTGAAACACGATCATAGGTCCTTCTAATCATCGATAATTGTCGAATGAAGCAACATTTTTTGTTTTGCAAACGCATCTATTTTGAAACATGATATATGGATGATTTTTTTTTCAAAACTCTTGCAATGATAAATAATGTGACGATAGACATATTCACCTGTATTTATTTCTCTCAGAGTAATTTTTGAATGATTATTTTGTCATGTTACGAGACCATTCTCTCGATTTTTTTAACGAATACGAACAGAGAACGGATTTCAGAGGACAGTTGTCTCTCCAGTCATGCGATGTCCGTACACGTTGTTGTCATCCGCATGTCTCAATGATTCTTTCGATGGTCTTACAGGTCACTTATATTCCTCACTAAAGCCTACCGATTCCTACGTGTATCTGAGTCAAAACAAGGTTTTACCTCTAAGCCACATGTGTGACCGGTGTTACGATGCAACGGTGGACGGTGCACCAGTGGTACGGTGTAACGGTTTATCACCGCCACCGGTGCATCCCTAAATGGCATTCACTACAGTAAAAAGATTCTTTCATGAGACAGCTACTATACTCAGATGAAGTTGTAAGAAGCCAATAAGGTAAAAAAGATCGCGAAATTAACAGAGCCTGGAACCAGTATTCTGAACCAAAAAATTCATCTGTTTCTCTCACTCCACTACCGGCATTGTTTTCCTCTCTCAAACGAAACAATTTAAAGTTACCGAAAAAATCTAATGATCTTTCGACCCACGCTATGCTACTGATGCTCACTCATATTTGGAGTATATCTGTTGCAAGCGATGATTTCTCTTATATCCAAATCCAGTGCAAGTCGTTTCTGGAATCTGTAATCATCATCCTACATAGGTATGCACCATACAATAGTTATACCATATATACTTCTATCAAAACCAAAAATAGCCGTATTCCGATTTTTATAAGGTACGATATACCTTACTAAAAAACTGATTATACCAATCGATAGAGCTCGCCGAGTTGTACTCTGGAACTCACTGGAACAGTTCCTAGACGAATCGTAGCTAATATTACTCGATTATTGGGCTAACTTCACTTACGTTTGTATACCATTTGATAATGATTGAATTGTTTTGTATGGTGTACGAATTTGTAATTCATCTGATGAACATTCATCAAATGTTGATAATTGATCTCGTTAGTGGATTAAGTTCAACATATAAATCATGTTAAATTTTCTTTTCCATTCTTTTTAATTTGATCATTTCTATAGGTATAATTAGTTATATAAACAAGTTCATCCACAGATGGATGTGATGAGTTTCCCAGTAATAGAATTTTTAATGTTTCTTTTTTCAAATCTTTTTTAAAAATGACTTCAACTTTTGCAGCAATAAGAAGTATTGCTACACCAATTAACTGTAAACGTTTTTGTTTTACAAATCCATTAATAGATTGTTGAACAAAACAATCAAGTAGACCAATACAACTAAGAAGAAAAATTGGATTATATGAACTTCGACTCAAGGAAATTTCGATCAAAATTCAAGTTTGTCCCATTAATTCGTATAAATAGGGATGTATCGAGCTCGGCACATGTCTACTTATAAAAAGAGCCTTATGTCTATTGATATAGTGCATAGGATTCAACAGAACGCCATATTTCATTTGTGAGTTTTAATATTTCTCCTGATAAGTCTAAATATTCATTAATTCAACTCGATTATAGTCACTCTTTAATTAGAAACGAAAGATTCTTGATTTCTTCAGAAAATATACTGTTGAAAGCTCAATAAAAATAGTAAGGACTAATTCATGTTACAAAACAGAAAAATCTTCGAGACATCTTTATTTGTGAAAAGGAGCGTTATCATAGATAAAACGAAAATACAGAACACATATTTTGTTTTAAATGACAACAAAGTGTGATTGTGTTATCAGTGTTTGAAAAATACAAATGGAGACAATAATGAATTTCGCAGTGTATTTATTCTACTTCTGCCTTCTACCAGTAGCTGGTACTTCATATCGTTTAGCAGCTGTTGGTCATCGTCAATCAGTTGCAACAGCTTCGAGTTATAACACATGGTTTAATCAATTCAATAATACTAATTTATATCGTAATGTGTCAGATGAAACAACTATTATTGTTTTTGGTGAATTAACAGGATTTACATCAGCATTTATTGGCACACGTGGGCAAACAGCTCGCACACAATTAGGAACAATAGAAAATGCATTTTCCTTGCTAGCCAAATCTTACGATAAACAAATTGTAGCTTACTTCAACAAATATCCAAATATAACCTTAGTGACTGCTTTGGAATTATCATTAAGTGATGTTATGTGGAGAGCATTCAATCAAACATTTTCTACATTGGCTCAATCATTAAATGCTACTATTGTTTCAGGTACATTTGGTCCAAGAATTTTCAAATCCACAGATCGCAAAGATATTGAATTATATGGTGATCCTGATCTTTATCCAAATCAAATAGAAGTCTATCTACCATTAACAAAAGAAATCTATAATACAGTTCATGTTTATGCACCAAATGGTAGTTTAATTGCTAGTCGTGATAAATATCATTTGACTCCAGCAGAAATTGAATTATTACAATTTACATCTGGAAAACTCGAAGATAATCGAATTATACCACCTAATAACTTATGCATTGCTATTTGTCTTGATGCATTTTATTTCGATGTTTTGTCACATCTAGATTCTCAGAATTGTACTATACTTATTCAACCATCATTTAATACCAACATGTGGGCAACAAATTTATCTTCTTTAATTTGGCAACCCATGGATTGGACGAATGGTCCTTTAGGTCTTTTTCAAAAAACACACAATATTCAAGTTTCTATTAATCCAATGATCACGGGAAACTTATTTAGTGACATGATTGTGGATGGACAATCATCAATAAATCAACGTCTGTCAAAAACAACAAGACCAATTCATCAGATAGATAATTTGTATATTGGTTTGGATCCAGCTGATGTTGAGAATATCAAAGAATTTAAAACATTAGCATTGTCTCGATGGGCACGAGATGATCCAAGAGAAAGAAATTTAACCAAACAAGAAAGACGACAATTACTCCATCAATATGCTTTAGAGTTGGCTCCGGGTTCAAAATCGAAAAATGAAAATAATTATGCTAGCACAATTATATGGACTGATGTGACATTATAGATACTTACTTAAATCAGTAAAATAACATGAAAATTCTTCAGAAAATCGCACATATTTATATCTACAGTAAAACATCTATTAGTATATATCTTCTGTTACTTCACAATTGTGAATGTGAACGATGTTGAATTAGTTCATTCTATTATATTTTCAGCAAAATAGTATGAGAGCACCATTTCTATAGATAACGAATTGAACAGTTCTGAAATTAAGAAGAGAAAATCAACGTGAGTATTCGCATTAAAGAGATTTTACTGTCCTATCAAAACTAAACAATAAATTCAATTTTATGTAAGATCAATACTTTCAATCATATTGCTCGACGCAAATAACCTTTTAGTATCAAATCTTTTTAATAATGGAGTTTTACAACTAGTTTATGCAAAATAACGGTGCTAAATTTTCACTTCTTATTTCATTCCGTCTCACATACTCTAGTATATTAACATCTATTATAATATTTGTATAGTTAGGAAGATCAATGGTATACTTTATTATTAATCTTTATCGAACAATTGCATGTAGCAATGCGAAATCAATTTACTCAACTTATGCATGAGTTGGAGAAGTAATGACAAATACTATAATGAAATATTGGTAGACTAACATATTTTTACAGTATTAGTATCATTACAACACTTGAAAAGTTCGAAAAAAATGTCTCATGAAACAATACCATTAATAATAGTTAATTAAATTAAGTTTTTATTCAATATGTAAATTTTTGTATGAATATTTCATATGAAATTTATGTTCATAACCTCGTTTTGGTCCACTACTACTAATAAATTTTGTATAATCATATGGTAATCTCTTCCGATATTCATCTTTATCTTGTTCTGTCATATTAACGAATTCAATATTCATATGTTGAATAATTAAGGCAATGAATATTTTTATTTCATTTATAGCCCAAAATCGTCCAGGACACATATGAATACCACAACCAAAGAACATAGTTGAAGGCACTTTAGGTTCATTAGGTTTTTTAACAAATCGATCATATTGATATTCATATGGATTGGGACCAAATAGGTTTGGATCGAAATGTTTTAAAAATGCTGGATAAACAAGTACATCACCTTTTCTTAAACCAACTTTTGTTCTATCTAAACATTCAATAGTTGTATTTGTTATTGCTTCACGTATTGAAACACTATTAAAGACACGACGTATGGACTCATTGATACAACTTTCTAATATTTTCAACTTTGCTAAAGTATTTTTATCATAGAGTGATGATGATGATGGAATATTTTCTTTTAATTCTTGTTGAACAGCTTCTAATGCTTTCGGATGAAGTAATAAATCTACTAATGACCAAAAATTCATAGCAGATGTATTAACTGCAGCTGCCCATAATATACCTGCTTGAAGAGCTGCTCTATCATATTCATTAACTATAGATTTAAATTGATCACTATGAAATAATTCTTCTCGTTCATGGATTAATTTTGATTCACCATTATTTAATTTTAATGAAGAAAATCTTTGAACAAATTCAAGACGATATTGAAATATTGATTTATATAGAATCGATCGAAATGGTACACGAAGAATACCTAATTTAAATGCTTGATCAAAATCTTGAAATAATTTATAAAAATTCGGTGTAATATTTCGTTGTTCAGTAACAAATGAATATCCAAATAATCCTTCTGTAGTCGCATATAATATAAATTCTCCAAAATGATCAAACATATATACAGTTTTAGTTTGATTCCTTTGCATTGTTTTTGCATCAAGTTTCATTGAATCTATAAATGAATCATGTACACGTTTATTTAAAATTTCTAATTCATCACCAACTAAATATTGATGATATTGTTTCAATATAATTTGTTGAATTTCTTCATTTGTTGTACATTGATGACTTATATTTAAACCATAAACTGATACATCAAAGAGAAATCCATCCATAGATACATCAGATGATTTTAATACTTTTGTTAAAAATGTTTGTTCATCATAAAAATAAACCCAACGTTTTGTTGTTAGATAAATAACAAATGTTTTTCCATATTTTAAATATAATGAATGTGTAAATCCAATTGGATCTTTGAACATTTGAAGTCCAAAACCAAATAGAGGTATAAATGAATGGATATATTTTGGTTCATAAGGAACAGAATAAAATAAATTATCAATTAATGGTTTTAAATAGAAATATGTTACTAATGTAACGATGATAATCGTCAATAGTATAAACAACATATCTTAAAACAATAAAAAACTAGTCATGATATTTGACAGTTCGATTAAGAAATATTCATGAAGAATAATATAACTACTGTATCATTAGTTGTTTTTTTTTCGTGATGAAAATACATGCACATGTTTTACAACACGTATAGAACGTATCATCGAAGCAAACGAAAAACGAGTAATGACGCACATACAATTATTCTGTTCTTTTTTACCTGATATTTCACATATGTCTTATCTAATAGTTGAAGACAAATGTTTTTATTTATACAATGTATGTAAAACTTTTCTCGACATTTGCGATTTATTATTGTATGAAAAAAATAAATGATGCAAGTTATAAGAGAATGAATGGAAAAGGCAATCTTTAGGTTTCACTGTCAGCACATTAAAATAAGCGAAAAAAAACGTTACACATTTCTTTTAAATTTTTAGAAAACTTTTATGGGCACACAACTTGAATAACTGCTTGTGTTGGATTACTACCCGCTCCAGGGTATGGTGTAACATCTTGAAGGGTAACAGTGTAGACTTTTGTATCTAAAGTAACTTGAGCATTGGCTTGAGATTGTGCACCAATAATCAAATCTGCAATACTTGAACTTGTCTTTTTAGAAAGAAGTACTTGTACTTTAGCTTGTCCTGCCCAAATACATTGTACTTGTTTTGGACATCGACCATCCTCAATAGAATTGACGTGAAGTTTCACACCACAGCAGATTTTTGTCTCACCATTGACAGGAAGAGTTGCGGATTTGACAGATGATTTCGTATTTGCCGAAGACACTGAATCCACGTAAAAAATCAGTACAATAAATGCGACAACTACAAGTAAGCGTGAGTAAGCCATGATTATTTTCTTTCACTATCAAAAGCTTCGTTTGATCAGAAATATATGCAGATTATTTGAGTCAACATATGGATATAATGACCATATTTTTTTTCTAATTATATCTGCTGTGTGTGTAATACAATGAGAATATCGAACGAAAGAAAAGAATGCACATGGAAGTACCATTGATTTGCTTCGTATGGCGTATCACAAGGTTTTGATTTCATTTAAACAGTTGTGACCGTCATTTACACACAAAAGTAGTATTTTGTCGACTATCAATAGTCGCCTTTTGATTTCAACTTAGGAGAGAGAACAAAAAAAATTAGTCATATTCACAGAAATCAATGCATTGATTAAGATATAAGTCTATTTTCTACCAAAACACTTGTGCTTTTCAAGATATTTTGAAGAATGTATTTTGTTTTTCTAGATCTTGCATTGTTTAACAATGTATTTTTTCATGAACATCTAGATATGACACAAATAAGGAAATTATTTCTACTGTACATCAAGAGTGAGGAACAAATTTCTACCGAAAACTCTTTCACCTTCGTTCTTGATCGTGAGTCACAAAAGAATAAATAAAATTGACGTATTAGCAAACGTATAAATTGATTAATCTTTTTTTTCTACAATCCTAAAATCTCGATCATATTTCATTTTTTTATTCATTAAATACCACTTAACCCTTCGTCTGTGTCTTCATTTTTGCAATTTTGTAGTTGACTACAAATTCTCTCTAGACATTAGAGATTAGAATCGAATCTCCATTTCTAATTTTAACTTAGTATATACATATAAAAAATAGTCGATTAATAAAAACATTGCCTTCCTAGGAAGAGAAACAAAACACAGAAAATATAGGATGGATCCGCCTGGATCCCACGATACAAACGAAGGGTTAAAAGGTTTTTTTTCTTGTCGTTTTATCTCTTGAATAACTCAAGATAATTATACTTAATAGTGTTTCCAACAATGATTATTTCGTAGATATATTAGCTTATGATAAAACAATTAAATTTTGATTTTTGTCAAATGAGATGCGCTATGAAACGCTTTACACACTTGTTTCATGTCTTTGTTTTCTGCATGAAATATCGAGTGCTGTTTTTCATCGTCTTGAATCTAGTAAAAGTATCCCAAGCTGCCACTCGATGAGTGTGTCGATATGTCGATCTGAGACTTCCGATAGGTTGATAAAATTAAAAATTGTTCACCCATCGCAAACCTATCATCCCATCAGAAAGTGGTATGTACAAAGGGTCGCTATTGCGAGCACTCGAAATTTTTATAAATTTTAAAAAAAATTTTCTTCTTGTATCTGATTTTTTCCGAATTATCAATATCTATTGAATGTTTTTCGAGTTCTCGGTACCAATCAATTATTTTTGCAGAACAAAAGATTCGAACATATGTACTTACGATTGTGAGGCTTGTATAGATCAGATGAACTAAACATGACGTTTTAATCTGAGATAAATCGTTCATGTCGTCTTTAAATACATATAACTTCGACAGTTTTTAAATTCCCTATTATAAAGTTCTTTTATTTTTTTGTTAATTTACTTTCATAACACATATTTATTTCTTTTTTTGTGCACTCAAAAAGTGAGTACACTGTAGAATCGGTCAGTGTGTCCGGCCGGCCAGCTTTTTACACGATAACTCTTCACAATTACATTCGGTTGAGCTGAAATTTTGTGTACAGAATTGTCTCATCAATATCTCAGGCTAGAGAACAAGATGAGAATGATCCGTCAAGAAATGGCTGAGTTATCGAAAAAATTGTCATTATTCACCAGACCATCCCTGAGCGGGCGGGGAGTGCAGCGATTTTTTCAAAAAAAAATTTTTTTCTCAGAACTATTTAAAATATATATGAATCGACTCAGTTTTTAATGCTGATTTCGAATATGATGTTAATTTTGAATGAAATCGTAGTTTTTCAAGTGAAAGTTGCCTAAACAGGGTCCTAAAATGCACAAAATCTGTGTCTTGAGGCCAGCGTGCCTAAATATGTCTCAGGTGACTAGCGGTTTTGGGCTATGCTAGATGCATGATTTTGTCGTAACTAAAAAGAATTATAAAATGGAAGAAATCCGCACTCGATAGCTATTTATATAGAGGAATTATTATGAAAACTAGCTGTACCCTGTGCAAATTGCACGATCTTTTAATTTTCTTTAAAGAAAAGATTTATCGTAATCAAAATAAAACTTCAACTATCATGCACCAATAGATAGAGAATTTTATGGGATGCAAAGTGACGCTAAGTTATAGGGATATATGGGTTGCGGACAAGATTTCCTCTGTATCACAGTGTCGAAAAACTATGAAAAACTCATATATCTTGACAATGCGTCAGAGTGATATTTGTTTGTTTTCTATATTACCAATACCAATTTTTTCAGAGTAGATAGAACTCGTTCAGAGCTATAAAATGATGCAAAATAATAGGGATAGATATGTTGTGTTTAATATTTATTCAATATCACACTTGCGAAAAGTCGTGAAAAAGCTGTATACCTTAATAGTGGGTCGGTGAGATATTCGTTTGTTCTCGATAGAGTTAACATTATTTTTATGTACTGGAAGAGTGAAGTTCACGATAGATTGATTCTGATCAATCTGTCTAAAAAACATTCATCATTGAGCGCACGAAGAAACTGTCTCTAAGGCTATGTGGGTGCCCTCTTTTTGCCAGAAAAGACGTGGTGAGGAGTTAGTTCCAAAGACTTTATTTATCTGCATAAATAAAAATTTCCTCTTTTCATTAAAGCTTGTTTCAAATTGTATTTCATATTATAAACTCATGTTAATCAAGTCAAAGCGTGGTACAAGTTGTTGAGGGTTTTCTTGTCAAAATTATAAAACTATGTAAAGTCATCTATCAAACAAAAATTCTCTGATGACATTGTACTAAAACTGAAAGACTATTCACAAATTAATTTTCGAAGTTTTCAGCAAGCAAAATTAAAATGAATGATCGAAACTATTTTATTGATAAGTTCCCTTTCTTCGAGTAGTCAGAATTTCGATGAGTTTCGAGCTGTGAAAGTGTATCCAAGGAATCGAGAATGAGTATGCAATGAGACAATGTTTCCGAAAGTTCGTAATTTGATGGATTTCGAGGAGTTCGAAATTCGGACAGAATGGGAAAAAAAAAATATTTTCAAGTTACGACCACTCACCACACTCATCCTTATCTTTTTTACGTCTGTTTGGGATTCGATGGGAATATTAATCAATATCATTCAGTTAAAGGAGTAGTATGCTTCAATATATTCGTTCATGATTAAAGTCGATTCTGCTCAACTTTTCATCATGTTAATTTAAAATAGCTTATTTTTTGATTAATTCTTATTTATTTCAGTTAAAAGATTAAAAAAATAATATGTCTACACTCATAAATGACTCATTAAACCGCATCTATTGGTGTATGCAGTTGTGGCTTAGTCTTTGATGAGCCGTGAGGAAGTGAATTGCCAGAAAGATCCTGCCAAGGAAACACACGCAGAGATGGATCACTTGAGATGCGATACGGAATAAGTCCAAGTTGCTCGACATCACGTTCGACCATCTCCCAATCATAGTCAAAGAAAGGATTATGTGTGTTACCTAAACGATCAAAAATTCGTCGACGTTCTTCAAAGGACAAGCGTAACCATGTTCGACATATGCGATTGTTGTTTGTATTTTCAACACCGCGATGGACAGTGTAACAATCCATCAAAGTGATTTCAGCTGGCTGTGATATCCATCGATAAGCTTCGTTTGTTTCTGCAACTTGAGCATTCATTTCCCAGAAATAATTGTGAATTCGCTCATCGAGCCCAGTAAAATCAAATGGCTGAATGTAATAAGCCGTCGGTAATACATCCGAGACTGTGTAACTATGATTGGTTCGACATTTGGGATTCAAACGTGCTCCTTGAAACCCGTCGACATGGCATGGTGCTTCACGATGAAGTGTGTCTGGTTTCACCAACGTTCATCAATAGTTAAATATACATAATAATCAGCATGATGTGGATTGATACGATGTTCGACATCGATAATGCGCTGAATTGCATCAGTATATTGCGACAACACACGAGGAATTCGATATTCATCGCAATCAGGCATTTTAATAGGCATATCCAACACTCGTACAGCATCTGGCTTTGTGAACGTGGCAAGCTCATTTGCATTCAATGAGCCTAGGGAAACCGGATATCTCGGATGCAAAAATTCATCCAAATTCCAAATTGAATGGATGCAACGCAAGATTGGTGAAGCATCGGGCAAAGTAATCTCACTGGTACCTGCCTTTAAGATAATCGGAGCTTCATTGGCATCGAAAACGGGAACTTGGAACTTTTTACCCCGATAAGCAAACACATCCGTGTGCAATAACCCGTCTTTTTTTGAGTTATCCAGTGATTCTGTCATTTACGTTTCTTTGACTTCTAAAAATAAACACAAGAAGAAATAAAATTGGTGGTATCTATCCAGGATAAATTTCGATTTCTCTAGATGCAATTTCGTGTCAGTATTGACTTTGTATTTTTTCTTGAATGTTGAAGAAAGCCTATTACTCATAATGAATAAACTACGTCCTTATTCATTTTCTTATCGAATATTGGTATGCAAACAGAAGCAGCTGTAGCAATGCACTTTATGTGCTAGTATTGACTTTCTGCGCAAAAGCTAATGATTTGATCGGTAGCTCAAAAATTTGAGTGGCAAAGTAAAATCAAAATGATTTCTCTCTCAGATGCTGTAAAATATGTGTATTCAAACTCTGTTTTCGTGTTTGTTTTTGTAATAGCACAAACGGTTTGAAATGAAAGATCTAGAAGTATACTGATCTAAATACGTTCTAATAATCACTTTCTTACAATATTAAATAAATAAAAACAAGATAAATTATGTTGGTCAACCGTAGTGTCCAATGTCTGTTTTGTCACATGTAAATACAAAGCATGTACAGATAAGATAGTTAACAGCGAACAAATTCCTTATTCGTACAATTTTCATTATATCCAGATGACATAGGACGCGAGATTGTCAGACTCGTGTGGATGCCGAAGAATTCTTCACGACAAATAGAAAATAGAAAGGTATAAAAACTTGCACATAGGAGAATGTAAATGATGCAAAATGTAAATCACATTTCGTACGGTTAAGAAGAATACATAAAGCAAAAGAACATTTTTTACGAATATTCGCCTCTCAAAGAAAGTGAGTAATTCGAGAGCATATAAAGGAAGAAAGAAAAAACGCGCTAAAAAGAATATTGACTCTGATGAATGAATACACAGTATTTCATATACGATGGAGTTTGTCATATATGGCGCTTATTTTCATCATTAATTAGTAATAATCACTTTCTCTATTTTTAGAATCATTTATAAAGCAATTTAAACAAGTTCTGAATTTTATTCTATTGAATGCATTTTTTAAATATCGAAGCCACAAGCATTACATGTCTATGATAGAAAGTAGTTCGTATTTCTCTGTTGAATGAGATATTTTTCAATTCAATGATTTTCTTTCGTACGACCGATATAAGACACTTGATAAAATCCACCGAGAAATTGATCATTGCAGATGCAGTCATAGATGGTTTTTTCAGATCCTAGTCAACATTTTCTAAGATATTCAGCACTTTCTGTTAAGCTATATCGTTGTTGAGACCATAGCTCATCTTGATCGGAACTACATTTTATCATTAAGATCCAATACATCAGTGTTACTTCAAAAAGAACACCGATATACCATGCGAAATGTTGACAGACCGTGCACTGGCTGCTATGCGAAGAGAGGGGCACAACAGGTAAGAGAAACGAGCAATGCTACGGCAAAATAAGCAGAAACTTTCTGTTTTGATTGTGATAAATTTTTTTGTCTGGAGTGTTTTAATGATAAGCATTATGTTATGGAATAAAGGATTCAAGTACTGAAGGCAGACGATATGACGCCTTATATTTAACCTTCTGCTTAAGAAAACAACAAAAGAAAGTGCTTTTCTATACAGTTTCTTGTTAAACAATAGTGTCACCCATCGGTGGGCGACATCATGCTCAATGGGTTAATATCTCTAACTATTATTGAAAAGAGTTCGTCATGTCTCTTCATCAATCGATATTTGATTAGTCACATTTTCATCTTAACTCAATTCTATGTAACTACTTAGGGTATACCAAAAGTAGTGGCGCCGACTTCATAATATTCTACAGAAGGCTTATGGAAATTTTTTTTTCATATATTCTGATAGAGCAAGTCTTGCTCTATCATTCTGCATACTTCATCAATCTTTGAACAGTGATAGAATATTAAAAACTTAATGAAAAAGAGATTGAGTTGCTCAAAAAAAAACTTTTGGAAGCAGTTTTATCATGAGAATGAGAAACAGCTTACCATGTATGCATAAAAAACAAACACAGTATGTCCACGTTTACGAATAAACGTGACTCGATATTGAACGAGTCGAAAAGAAAAGAAAGAAAGACATGAGACAATATACTAACAAGAAAAAAGAGAAGAATAGAAACAATATTTCTAACACAATACAACACAGTGCTTGTGACAGAGATCATAGTCAAATCACAATCATTCGTCACTCTTCACATGGATAAAGAACATTTTCGTTTCTATATTAAAGTGCGTACTGCACTTAATATTCAAGCAACAGTTATTCATAACGAATTACATACTGTCTTTGGTGATCAAGCTCCCCCTCTCAGAACTGTTCAAAGATGGTCAAAATCGTTCCGTGAAGGTCGAGAAGAAGTTGAAGATGAGGAAAGATCTGGAAGACCTGTAACGGAGACAACACCCGAAAATATCGACCAAGTCCGTGATCTTATTAATGATGATCCTTATCTTACAGTTGATGAAATCGAAGACCAAACTGGTCTAAGCCATGGCACCGTTCAACGAATCATTTCTGACCATTTGCATTTGAGAAAAATCACCGCTCGTTATGTTCCCAAACATCTAACGAACTCTCAAAAGGCTGAACAGGTGCATATATGTCAAAAGAACTTATCCAAATTTAAACAAGGTGTGTGGCGATTAAGTGATGTGGTGACAGGAGATGAATCATGGTTTTATCACAAGCGAATCGGTCGAAAGTCGTCGAATGCTGCTTGGGTAGCACGTGGAGGTGCTCCACCAACCGTGGTTCGACGTAGCCGCTTTGCTCCAAGAACGTTGCTGTGTATTTTCTTTAAGTCAACTAGTCCTGTTTTGGTTCATCGGGTGGAACGTGGTGAAACAGTTGACCATGAATATTACATCAACAATTGTTTGCAACCTATTCTTGAAGAAATTAAGAACCAACGACCTTCTCAAGGCCTTCATATGATTAAGTTCCATCATGATAACGGAAAACCACACGTTCATAAAGATGTGGTTAGTTATCTCGAATCTGAGGGTGTGACGATTATGCCACATCCACCTAACTTTCCAGATCTGTCACCGTGTGACTTTTGGTTGTTTGATTTAATCAAACAAAATCTCGACGATCAAGATAATTCTGAGTCGTTGCATAAAACTGTGATTAAGTTCATGAAGTCAATGAAGAAGGAAGAGTACAAGAAGACTTTCGATAAATGGATTGAACGAATGGAATTATGTATAAACCATCAGGGAGAGTATTTTGAACATTTGTTATAATAAAAACGTGGTAAAATTGCTTCCAAAAGTTTTTTTTTTGAGCAACTCAATCTCTTTTTCATTAAGTTTTTAATATTCTATCACTGTTCAAAGATTGATGAAGTATGTAGAATGATAGAGCAAGACTTGCTCTATCAGAATATATGAAAAAAAATTTTCCATAAGCCTTCTGTAGAATATTATGAAGTCGGCGCCACTACTTTTAGTATACCCTAAGTAGTTAATGCATCATGTTGATTGTTGTCAGTTAAACCTAATGACTTTTCGATTTTCTTGATTTTCTGTTGTAGCTTCTGGAATAATCGGCTAGTAGTTTCTTCGACGATTTTTTCCATTTTGCTACTTAATACATTGATCAATTCATCGAATAAGTCACTTTGAAGGTGATCTTGTTGCCGTTGTGACATGATCGGTAGTGGTGGGTAATGGTTGATGTCGTAGATTGACGGTGCTGTTGCTACTGGTTTGCTTGATGATGAGTATTGGTTAATCATTTTGACCATTCTTGTTTCTTGTTCCTTATAAAATGGACAATCATTAGAAGTGGCTAAATGATTACCTTTACAGTTATAGCACTTGGCTGCTTCACTAACAGCAGTACATTGATCCATACGATGATTTTCACCGCATCGAGCACATACTTGCTGCTTCGTTCTGCAGTACTTGGCTATATGATTGTACTTCAAGCAAATGTAGCATTGCACCGGCTTGGAATTTTGTGATGCTGGTTCAGCGGTGAAGTGCATGCAATCCACTTGTAAACCAGCATGCACAAACGTGTTTCTTTTGTTGACGTCACTGAATGATACCTTGACTGTCCTAATAGGGGTTTTTCCATCCTTACCAGTTAATCGAGTAACATTAGTCACATCAAGACCAACGGCCTTTAGTGCTTCTGCTATTCGATCTTCCGATAATTTAAGATCGACCCGTTTGACGAATGCCAACTTTTCTGTATCCTTGATCCGCTGGATCGAGCGAGGAACAAAAACTTTTGCACTAGGTTGACCTTTGTTGCATAAAATTGATGACAATTCGTTCAAAAGACGATTGAACGATTGAACATCAATGGCATACAAGGTGAAAGCACCTGAGCGTACGAGTTGGATATCCGCAATTTTAATGTCCTTCAGTTCTTTCTTAAGGATATCATTCAGTTCCAACTTACTTAGTTTCACTCCCTCTAGGACGAGAGGAGCTATGCTGAAGTTTCGTTGGCCGGATTTATTGACCATTGAGCTGTTGCCAGCTTGTCGGGTTGTTTGTGATGTTGTGGTCATTGTTGTTGTTGTTGTTGGCGAGTGACGTGGCTGGTTGACCGAGCTGCTATTACGCTTCTTGTCACCAGCACCACCCCCTCCTGTTTTCGGAGGCATTCCAACAGGATCCACCAAATAAAATAAGTATTTGTTCCGCCTGAGTGATTTTGTAGAACAAAGAAAAACCAGAGAACAAAGACCAAAAAACTTTTAAGTCCGAGGACTTGAATGTGTAAGAAAAAACTTCGTAAAAGTTAAGCTGTGAAAGACGAAAGAAAATAACGAAAGCACTCGATAATGCGACTGATCGCCACCGAGTGTAAACGCCGAATGTGTTCGATGCTTGACGACAGATATCTCGAGATTCCATTCCATCTGACAATGGGCCAGTTGTCTGAATTAATTTAAAGGATGAATATAGACAGAAGAAAAAGGGTAAATAGTTTCATTTTGGTTTACGTTTTATCAGTGAATCAAATAAAATTATTTGCAATAATAACTCAAATGCAAATATAGGTCATTAGAATAAGAATAATTCTACATTTAAATGACAGAAATGGAAATATCACTAGGATTGAGTCAGTCTAATTTTTACAAACAAATAGTTGTTGACCATTCGTTATCTTTCTAAAATATATTCTCGACATTTTTTATCTTATCATCTAACCTTTGATCAATCTCTAGCCTATTTTCTAAAGCAAGTGTCTTTGACGAAACAAGAAAAAGTTCAATTACAATATGAAACCTAACGAAGAAAAAGGCTACTGGAATACATAAAGATGATAGTATTATTTTTGCCTTTCCAATCCTTATTTAGTATTTCCTTTTTGAAATACTTATTTTTTTGACACACATATTATGCTAACGAATACATTCCTAGTTTAACAAAAGTTCTCTGGTTCTTTTGTCATTCTATCTTTTTTCATTAAGCTTTTTAGATATATTTTCTATTCTCTAGAATTAGCTAAAGCATGGGTTCAAATTACGTTGCTCATTGATCAACAGAAAAATGTACAAAGTATACATAAAAATCGATTACTGGTAGATAACCTTTGTTTTCTATTACAATGATCATTCTCTCATTCTCGAGAGCTACTTCATTAATAGTTTACCTAATAGAATATGTGGTAAAAAATACTAGTTGTATACAAAAATACTTATTTGGATGAAAAAAAATTTGTTAAATACACGTTTTATCGAATTTCGTATAATGCTCGAAGTTTTGGTCGTTTCTAGAATTCGATGAAGATTTACATACTTCAAATAAGAACTTACTCATAGAATGAAATCTAAACAATTTTCAATATCTCCAATAAGAAATACTTCTGTGTATAGAATCTAATAATGAGTATATTTCTCATTTTGATATCTCACCTTTATTGATGATTGGGAATGTTGATTAATTTTGGTGGTATTGTCAACACATGTTCGATTGTTTACTATTTTACCAAGACTTTGATTGACAATTTGTTTGGCAGATTTATCTTGAGCTGTTGCAGAGACATCCTGGTGAAGGATAGGTTCATTGCTCATATGGTTTCTCGTTTCTCTTCTCTTCTTCTTCTTTTTCATCATAGTAGTCTGAAGCTTACCTCGATGAGAATGCGCAACCCAAATAATTGGCACCTATTTAATTAAAGAGAAAGTATGAATAACCCAAGTTTCTAAAACTCTAACTGGGTATAAACTAGCTTGAGGATTGAGAGATTGATTATTCATTGGATGGATAGTATTTTTTAATGGTCAACTAGTTACATAGATGATAAACAAGATCGCATAATTTCTTGTCAATGAATGATGATATTAGATTGACGACTCGTAAGAATAGAGACAAAGATTGCAAAGATGAATTACGCACTTGATGAGAAGCTTTACCGACAGATGGTACTGATAGCGAACAATAACACAATATTGTGTAGACCTTCGAACATAGTTAACATTACTATATAACAATGATTATCTTATGTTTTGCTATGTTTATCGACTTGGTTTTGATTGTAATGTGCGATTGTATTTGACAAGAAAAAGAGTGTGTGTATTTCTCTTTACTGATGCATTGTATTATATATTGTAGCTGGAAGAGACGGGATCAGTAGACATATATACATCTTGTAGGTTTCTTCAAAATGAGAAAATTTATACTATACAAAGGCTTCTTGTGTATAGATATGAAATACTTCGATTTCATCAAACAATTTTTCTAACAAAGAAAAAATTTAATTAAAATATTTTTCTTATTTTTACGTCTAATACAAAGCCTTGAACTTCGTATAAATAAAATTGTTGCACAAGCGAGAGCGAATTGAAAAAGTCACTCACACCCTCTCGCTCTTTTCTTGGAATCGTATTGACAGTACTCAGGGTTTTTTACTTTTGTATGCAACACACAGAAAACAAAACCGTCACCATTGGATCACCTCAAATCATTGGAGTTTTAATCCTATGTAACTTGCTGTAATGGATCTGAGGGTGAATTTTAACAATTAACTACTACAATCCGAATTTCGACCTCAGTTAAAAAGATCGATCATCAGGTGGTATAACAATCTACATGATAAAATTTTAGAAATCTCGAAATTTTCAAGAAATTCTAAATATTTTAAATTTTTAATAGCAACAGATGGTCAGTATTTTAATCAATAGACAAGAGATTACACGCATTCACACGACGTTTCATCTCTGCTTAAGTTGACCTTTGAAAGAATCTTTGCAATATTATCTACTTCACGACTACTAATTTATGTAAAAAAATGTGTAAAAACGGGTGTTGGAATGACATTCTAACAGTATAGTTGACTTCTCTCGATCAGTGACACAGCTTCTGTGTCAATAGGATTGGGTTCTATTGTACTTTTTAAACAATGAGCACCATGGTTCCCGATTGTTTTCAAAAGTGGGAGGGCTAAAATTTGGCAGAAAGGCCAGAAATTTTGTCCGAACGTGTTATCATATGACTTTCTGCCACATATCAAGTAGAAAACACTGCACTTATGCATTTTCTGCACGAATTTGCTGGCAGAAAGTCCAATTAAAACACTTCCTGTCAGCAAAATCAAGAGAAAGAGCTTAAAATTCCAGTTTTTGTGCTCGTTTATCAGAAAAAGTCAAAAATTTTAGCAGAAAGTTTTAAAAATTTTGGCAGAAAGTCGAACACGTTTTCAAATTTTGGGGGGACTGGCCAACCCCCCCCCCCCTGATCGGTAACCATGGTCAGCACTGTATTCCGTGTTTGTTAGTCTGTGTATACAGCTATTCACAAATACTGTCATCAAACAACCTTGTTTTTAATATGGAATTCTGTCGAAGTAGTATGATTATTTATTAGATATCAGAGAGAAACAGAAGTGGATTTTCAGTGAATAGTAATACAATGCAAACCATCGAGCAGACGGAAGTGGCGGACCGAAAGGACGCCGACGACCGATTACGCGGTGAATGATTTGATATCTATTTGCAAGCATTTTGTTAAGACATACGAATAAGATGAGAATCAGTAGAGAGTTAAGCGAGTCGCCCCGAGGAGCATTATTTATATGATTACAGTATATAAATCTGAGATAAAATATATATTCTTGCTGAGAGTTTTTAAATTTATTGAACCTTTGACAAATATCTCCTAAAATTGTATACTTCTAACTTTATTTCAAAAACACATCTTGAAGATGTAGTTTTTAGTGACCCTTCACCACTCATGCTCGCATCTTTATCCGTAGAGAAATGTTTATAAATATTACTGATTCTTGAATGTTTTCTTATTTGTAAAAATATCTACGCAGTTCGTCTATAGAAGAAAACGCAATATGATGAACAGTCTCTGATAATGATAGTGTGAAGACGTTGTTTATTGAGAAGAGAGAAGACACACACACAATGGAAATGAAGCGAAGCGTATATATAGGCTGTAATATACAAATGACACAAGAATCTCGATCATATGAGAATGACTTAAGTATTCCAGTCATGAGTATATGACTCAAGAATGTATATACAGCTTGTAGAAGAGAAAAGAGTGATGTATCATGGCTGGAAGCAATGACAGATAGTGTGACAAAACAGTGAGACCAGTCTTCGTAATCTTCTCTACGATACTCATCTACACATGTTCTCTAACAAAAAGAAAAGTATGAAAAGAAATAGAATTTATGAGAAAATTGAAACGATATGAATACCCGATTCAACATTATTTTTCTTAGAACTAAAATATCGATTAAATTGATCATTGTGTATGTTCTATGGTAATGACCTCGTGAACAACATAGACAATATCATTATTTCATATGTATATATTCCATGAACTTTCTTTCAATGTAGATGTCATCCTTCGCACTATGTTTATTGCTGATTCGTCGATGTAATGATGTATTTTATTAACAAAGTTTATACTAAAATTATCATTGTCATATCATCATAAATTAAATTTGAATTGTTTGAAATGACTTGTATAGAAGTTTTACCTGATGAACTTATCATGCTGATTTGGAATAAACTTAAGAATCTTGATGTATTCTATTCATTTATAGGTGTTAATAAAAGATTTGATAAATTAATTCGTGACATCAATTATACTCGTTCTATTCATCTTATTGATAAAGATTCCAATCATAATTATTGTTCATTGTCCCAACCTTTAATAAATAAACTTTGTTATTATTTTCTGCCACAAATACATGAAAATATTGAATGTTTAACACTTGAACCATGTTCGATGGAACGTTTTCTTTGTGCTGCTCAATATCCTCATTTGTACAAATTGATTCTTGTTAATTTTGATCATCAATCAATAAGACGTTATTTTACTGGTTAGAAAATATTTAAATTCGGATTATTTTTTATAAATCTATTTTAGATCAATCACCATTTCTGAATCTTTTCAAACAAAATATAACACATTTGAATGTTTCCACTGATTATTCGAAATTAAAATCCTTACTTGTTAATGATAATGAGAATCTCTATGCATTTGTATCTTCAATATTTACAAATTTAATTGATTTTATTTTTACTTGTCATAGTTTTTGGCGACGACAAGCACATTTAACAATTGATGATTCATGTCAAACGAATTGTTTTCTACAAAATATTGTGAATTTGTGTATTGATGTTGATACACTGGATGATTGTTTACGTCTTCTTGATGGTCGATTGATCTATTTACGAAAATTTATTGTTAATATTTATAAAATTAAATCTGTAACATTTGATATTGATAATAAGGTAAAAAGATCTCAAAAGAAATATTTTATTTATCTTTTTTATTTGAATATTATTCTCGAAGACACTACTGAATCTTCGATCTTTTTCATTAACTTCATCAAAATTGACATCAGAGTATGATAGTTCTATTTTACCACTTCTTCAACGAATGATTTATCTCGAAAAATTGACATTATGTTTATCTGTTCGTCGAATGTCTACATTTATTGATGATTTTCATTTAAAAAACAATATCTTTCTTCATCTGCCACAGCTTCAAAGATTTGATTTCGAAATAAAAACTTCCATTCAATCGATTGAACAAACAAATTATGGATCAGAAAATACATTTAGTGATAAAAGATATAATCAAGCCGTATTTTATATCGATCGTGATCCATATGGAGGTGGTCAATCTCACATATTTTCTCTTCCATATACAATTGAAGATACTCTTCAGCTGAGTAGTCATTTTCCAGGTGCTTTACTTTCAAATGTTCGTTCTTTAACGTTAATAGACATGTATTATTCATTTGAACATCAATTTTTCATCAAAATTGCTCAATCTTTTCCATATCTCACTGATTTATATATTTGTAATCAAAAACCACAACAATATAAACATTTAAATCAATCATCAAGTATTGAATTTCCTTATCTTAGTAATCTCACATTTCTTTTAAGTCACATCGATTATTCGGAACAATTTTTAATTGATACAAATATTCGATTACCACGTTTAATTTATTTAGCGATCTCCTATGAACATTTAGAAATTATCACTGAAACTTTTACACGTGATGCAACTCGTCGAAATTGTGCTCAATTAAATTATATATACTTAAATGAATCAATTGTTCATTTAGAAAGTTTTTATCAATATTTTTCATCTCTTAAATAGATTTCACTTGTCATTCTCTCGATATTACTATTATTCAAATAAAATATTATTTAAAGATATTTGCAGAGATAGAATATTTGATCATATGAAATTGAGAAAGTTTTTCAATCTTTGTTTGCTATCATCATGAAAATGTATGACGAAAAAGGTAAACAGTACAATCAATATGTTTGTATCAATATAATATTTGTTAACAAGATTTCCAAAAACTAAAGTTACATTCAGAAACTGATGTTTTGTTATTCGATTACAATACATGCAGTAACAATAATATATCGATAGTATGAAGACTTTATGAACTACTTTTTGAGTAATGTGTGATCCTATATTCTCTAGTTAAAAATTCAAAAAGCAAATCACCGACACTGGTAGCGCGCTTCCTTAGTTTTCACATTCATTTAACAAACTAAATATAAATTGTGGCCAATTTGTTCAACATGCATTCAGTATTAAGTGATTCTTAATTGATACATTAAAACAAATTATAATCAGAAACACTTGCACGTCCTATCTATTATTTATGAGTTCTGAAAGCAATTCGTCTGAAATATATGCAACATTTATAATACTAAGTGGTGTATTCTACTATAATAGTCTCATTGATATTCAAAATATGAATATTTCCAAAATAATTAGAAATCTTCGATCGTTATTTTTAATGCAAAAGATGAAACGCGAGTATCAACTAGTATATCGAATTGTTTGATAATGAGTATCTCGATTCTTAAAAGCGTTTTATCTTAACGTTTCTATAGTTTATTTGGATAAATTATGGAACTGAAAAATGAATAGATTTTCTATGAATTCATGTAATCATTAAATCCTTCAGAAAAAAATAATCTACGAAGCTCATAATTGATAATATAAGTATATCTATACAAATTGAATAATATGATAAGAAAATTTAATGTATCCTAATAGAATACTTTTATTTACTTTTCTTAGTGGAACAAAAATAAGAAACCGTAATGAAATAAAACCACACGAAAAACAATAGACATAATCATACGAAGTAATAGTTATTTTTCAATAAATTTTTGTTCTTTGTTCTAATAGTGGATATTGTCGATGCTATTGCGTATTTTATTTTTTATAGTAAAATATGCAATGTCGAATAAGTTGTCTGCGCACTATAGACGAATAATCACAAGAAATATTTGCATAAACATTCCTTTTTAAGCAGAAGAAAAGAGAAAAAATTTATACCGTACAAAAGCAGGATGTAACGCATTTAAAACCATTCTAGTGATAATATTCCTTTGCAAAGTATTTATCGAACGTGCTTTGAAATTATCATCATGTCGCAAAAACAACAAACACAAGCACTCGCCAAAGAAGAGGTAACTTGATGTTTGAATTTCTTTCATATACTTATACTATGTTGAGCAAAAAGTTCGCGATCACCTGCAAACATAAAAAATGTTTGCAAGTTACCGTGAACTTTTTCTTTAACATAATATATCGTATTGTAGAACTTTTCGAGACGCATCGAACGGTATATAGTAAATATTGTTTCCATAGAACTTTGAGGGACCTAGAGTCAATTTACTGACGGACAACTACACATCCGTACCCATCGATATGTGTACTGGTACCCCAGGATGATGAGTTAATGATTATTGTGGTTCTTGTTATTAACTGAAAGCATTTATAAAATATTATTTCTCGCATATGATTTTGTAGAGTTTCTGACGGACTACAACTTCATATACGTACCATTTCCGGTCATTTTGTGAATGTGGATGTGAATATGGATGGGTTTGAATGTGTAGTTGTCTATCAGTAAACTGACTCTAGGTTCTTCAAAGTTCTATGAAAACAAGACTTACTATATATCGTTCGATGCGGCTCGAAAAGCTCTACAATACGATATATTAGGTTGAGGAAAACGTTCACGGTCACTTGCAAACATTTTTTAGGTTTGCAGGTGACCGCGAACTTTTTGGTCAACATAGTATATATATATTTATATATTTCAGTTAAAAACTTTGGAGAAACAACAAGATAATATGAACCAAGCGTTGGACAAGGTCCTCGAATTAGGTGAAAATGCTAATGATGATAAATACGCAAAAGTGTGCAACAAAGTGGCTGATAAAATAGAGATAAAGCTTGATGATCTTTCGAAAAAGATCGAGGAGAAGAAAAAGGAAACAGGAACGTCAAATAACACAACAACAAACACAAAATAATCATGTTGTCTCGAACGACTACAATAATTATAAGAAGAAATCAGAAAAGTGCATGCTTTGATAAAAATATTATAGAGTTTTTTTTATTATTCATGAATACAAATAAACAGTATTAATCTTTAGTTAGATATTAAATATTTAACGTATGATTTATGGATGATAAAAATATCGAATATTATGCTGATATCAAGAATGTGTAGGAAAAATTTTTCATGCATTATTAAAAAAATGTTAGAATAGAATTTTAAGCATTAGTAGAATGATTCCAAACAATTTATAGAAAAATTAGTTATTGCAGTTATCAAAAATTATTTTTCATTTTTGAATGTATCTTATAGTTGAAAATATTTATAATCATATTTCTTTATAAATTAAATGAGTATACAACTCATTTTGTGTGATAATCTTATTTTAACAAGGGAACCATTTTCTGACATACACATTCTTTGTCTACTCTATTATTAGATTTTGAATGAATGACTTGCTGATATTGTTTAAAATGGAAGAGTCGTTGTTATAAAAACATAAGTAGAAAAAAATCATTCATGTATAACATATCATATTTTTATGTTTTCGATACATTTTATAAAATCTATTCCTTTAGAGGCATCGTGTGTAACTATTCAAAAAAATTTTTGTTTAAAGCTTCGCTACTAATATGTTGCTTGTTCAAATAGATGAATATCATTGATGACAAGTCCTCTTCAAATAGTTATTTAAGCGAAACCAACTTTCAACTGATAGAACATAATAGAAATTGATTTATGTATAACAAAAATTTCAAAAAGATACGAAAAAAGGAAATACGAACGAGTTTCTATTGACGAGATTTGAATCCGTACTCACACATATTTTTTCAATCAAAGATATCAAAGGTTTTCTAAAACACTTAATTATAACTATTCAAATTCAAATGTAGGATTCTTTTTTTTCGTGTAGGTAGACGTTAACTAAGAGAGCATAAACAAGGCTACCAAAGTGAACAAAAATTAAATGATGACGGACAACATGACTAGGCTGAAAACGTCTTGCATATCCATCATGATTAGTCAACTTTTTGAGAAATGTTCTTCAGCGTGTCAGGACAAGTCAAGAAAGTCCTCGAATCTCGTCATGTCAAGTTCGTTTTATCTGTTAATCCTGTCCAGACTAGTCGACATACAAAAGAACTGAAGATGGAAGGTGGATTTGAACACGCAACCCGACAATATTCGAAACCTGACGAGCATCCGGACGGTAAGCCATGATGCACAGAGAGACTGGCGTCATTGTATGTGTGTAGTCTACTCTTTTGTTTTCAAAAGACTCGTCGAGAACTAGTCTGATTTGAGCCAAAAATTAGACATATTTTAGTGTTCTGTCGCTCGTTCATCTGTAGACAATTTGAAGATAGTCAATAACAAGCAACAGTGACTAGTCTGACATATCATCTGTACGCGCCAAGACTAGTTCGTGTTTCAGAATGTATCGTTATAATCAGAGTAGCATAAAAACTTTGGATGGACCTTTCTATTTGAGCTAAAGTGTCATGTCGAGCTAATTTAAATTGATCAGTAATGAAAAGAAAAAGTATTAGATAGCAACGCAAGAGATTTTTTAACTTTTGTATTATTTCATAAAAATAACTGACAGATAATCAAACGTATTAATAGGATGATTCATGTAGTATTATAATAATTGTTAAGATGGAAAATTAGTACAATATATATAGTAGTTTTACTAGTTTTATATAAATTACACCAATTATTATCATATATTAAACTAAATTATAGTTACATAGGCAAAATATTATGAATTGATTATTTGTAATTCCTATTCAATAACAAATTCAAAATTTCAATAAAACAATCAATTAAACAATATCTTCTCTTTTTCTCTTTTATTTTCTTCTATCGATGATGACATTTGACATGTCGAAAGCTCTTGTTTATTTTCTTTATTATAACTCTATTTCTTTTTTTAAATTATATAAAACTAATAAAACTACTATATATGTATATTGTACTAATTTTCCATCTTAACAATATTAACAAAGAAACTTATGATTATTCTAATAATAATTGCTTTGTTACTTATTTTTAGCTAAAAATCGATCTGTTTTCCAGATGAATGTCTTAAAGTAGATCTTTACAAATTATTTGAACTAATCAGAAAATAATTGAAATATTTTTACATCATGATTTTATGTTATTTTGCATATAAATTCTGATTATTTAAATTTAAGAAGAAATATAAATTACAAAAATTTTGTTTTGATATAATCTCAAAATGCAACGATTTAAATTTATTTTTCTGAATACAAATTAATCATTTCTAGTTCGTACTTATGGAACAAAATTTTTCAAACAAAAAAACATCCGAAATTTATTTGATTCAATCGCGTCTAACTAATTTTTATTCTATAATAAGTATTTTTTTCAATTCATACCAAAACTTAAAAAGACTAACGATAAAACAAAACAATTGGCTGCTCTTTTGTAGTGTCATTGATGATTGTTCGATAGTTAAGAAGAAGTCATGGATAAAGACAAGTACAATAATGCTTTGACTTTATGTATCTATGTCAATATCCGAACAAGGACGAATATCGAACGAAACAAGATTATTTTTTCGTGAATGATTGAGACAGATGTCTTTTTTCTCTTTCACTGAAAGAATGTCCATATGAGTTGTTTATCCTTCCCTACAACGAAAGTTCGTATAGTAATTCGATTTCGACAAAATTGTAGAATGTTATCATTCTGAGATGGTACATATTGCACAATAATAAGTCTTCGAGATGAATACTCCTATGGAATATAATCTCAAGGCAAATTCTTTTTGTCTCAAGGAAACAAAGGTCTCCAAAATGTCGTTATCATCAGTTCCAGAACTTCTGCAAAGTCTACAACTAAAAACAAGTTCAAAAGGTTAGTTGAACTGCTATAAGTATTTCTTGATTTATCTTTATTTAAAAAAAAAAAAGATATTTTTTTAATCTTCATCAGCTATTTTAAGAATTAATTTTCCTTGTGCTTTTCCACTTCTGGATTTTTCATAAAGTCCATATAAAGCTTCTACACCATCTTTTCTCCAATCAAATACTGTATCGATGATTGGTTTAACTTTTCCTGTTTCAATATATTTTGTACGAATATCATCAAGATCTTGAAAATTTTCATCTAATACGTGACGTATATAATCATGACGAGTTGAACCAAAAACCGACCAAAATTTTCGATTGAGTATACTGCAACCAGCAGGAATTAATGTTTTTAATGAAAGAATAGATGATGTATCATCACCAACAATAGTAATAAATTGCCCACCACGTTTTAATATTTTTTGTGCTGATATCCATTGTTGTTGACCACCAACACAATCATAGACAACATCATAATTTTGATCTGAAGAGAAGAAAAAATGAAATAGAAATAATCAATGAAATCTATATACTAACCTTTAAGTTCTTCTCCAAAATCCTTTTCATTATAATCAATTACATGTAATTGATTTTGATCATTATGCGTCTCAACACTCGTTTGTGTTATGGTATATCCTAAAAAGAATCCATAACAATAAGAAAAAAAATTAACATTCTCTAGAATCTACAAACCCAGTTTTTCCATTAGACTAAAATTTCTTTGTGAACAAGTTACAGTAACATAAGCACCAACTGCTTTAGCTAATTGAACAGCATATAAACCAGTTGCTGTACTACCACCACAAATTAAAATTTTACTTCCTTTTCCAATTGGAGGTGAAACTTTTTTAAACAATGCTTGATAGCTAGTATTACATGCTAACGGTACAGCAGCTGCTTCTTCCATAGTTAAATTATTTGGTTTCAATGAAAAAACTGATTCATCTCCACGAACATATTCAGCATAACTACCACCATGAATGGTAAGATCTCCATAAACTTGATCACCAACTTGAAGACGTTTTACTCCAGAACCGACAGCAACAACAATGCCAGCAACATCTGTACCTGGTACATGAGGAAATGAATACCAAGTAACAAGTGATAATCTTCCATTTAGAATTTTCCAATCAACTGGATTAATTGCAGCAGCACAAACTCGAACAAGAATTTGTTTTGGTGATAATTGATGAGGAACAGGAACATTTTCACTCAGTGAAAGTACATCACGTATTTCTCCAAAACCACGCTGTTGAGCAGCTTTCATCATGCTCGGTATACCATTATGATCCTTTATATTATTAGTAGTTGATTCAGCCATATTAAGAAAACAAAATCTAAAAAAATAAAATAATATTAATAAGTGTATAGCTTTAGTTTATTAAAAATTACAATGTTTAGTGACCTACAAATAAAACAAAACGTTACTTTATCTCATCGACATGAGTCATATAAAGTTTGAAGTACGAATGAAGTTGTTTTTCTTTTTCGTTCTGTTACTGATAATGATAAATAAATATTTAACTGAAGACAAAAAAAAAGATGTCTCTGCGTGTTTATGATGACGATAAGATTCTTAATTATACTGAATAATAAGAAGCAATTTAACTATACAAAAATACATCAAAACGAGTGCAGAAAAGAAAGATTTTAATATTTCGTCGTATTTGGAAAATGTTCTTGTGAGTGATGTGATCTTAAAAGCTCTAACGAAGGAATATTACTAAGTACTTCACTCCGATTTAGTTCGTTTATATATCATTCGATATCACAATACTGTCCCTCGCTTTTCTAATATATATCGTTCTTATCTATACGTAAATAAAAGGCAAAGGCAACATGTCAGTCATATCTATTTTGTATTTGAAGACAGCAAATGAGTGAGTGAGCTTCAAAACAAACATGCTAGGTTTGTATCATTCAAATAATTATCTTATTATCTTCTTTTATTTTACATAGGACTTGTGTCTCTACTATTATCATTAACATTGTGTTGGTCAAGAACGTTGCCGCAAATATCACAAGTACAACAACCTGATCCCGATTGGAATCGAGATGCTAGTCAATTGATATTAAGTAAAGGTTATCCATGTGAAGAACATAAAGTTATTACCAAAGATGGATATATTCTTACTCTCTTTCGTGTTCCACATGGTCGACAATCACGACAAGTACTTGGTCGACCCGTTCTTCTTCAACATGGCTTGCTCGATTCAGCTGTCACATGGGTAGTCAATTTTCCTGATCAAAGTCTTGGATTTTTACTTGCCGATGTAGGATATGACGTATGGTTAGGTAATATACGTGGTAATCATTATTCGCGTGCTCATACTAAATATAATCCTGATCATGATGAAGAATTTTGGGATTTCAGTTGGGATGAAATGGCTAGTATCGATCTACCCACGATGATCTATTATATTTTGAATGTAACAAAACAAGTAGAAATAAGTTATGTCGGTCATTCTCAAGGTACTATGATTGGATTTGCAGAATTTGGTCGTCCAGATAGTGTTCTACAGAATAATATTAGTTTTTGGGCTGCATTGGCACCAGTAGCACACTTAGGTCATATTGAATCACCAATAAAATTTTTAGCAACACAAACTATTGAAAAAGATCTTGAAAAATTTTGGCATATTTTATTTGGACGTAATGAATTTCTTCCTTCGTCTGAAATTGAGGAATGGTTAGAAGTTCTTGCTTGTGATCAACCTTTTATTGATCGAGATCTATGTGAAAATATTTTCTTTTTACTTTTTGGTCCAGATAAAAAAAATTTAAATGTTACACGAATTCCCGTCTATGCTGCACATTTACCTGCTGGAACATCAGTAAAAAATATGATTCATTTTGCTCAAGGTGTACAAAGCAATATCTTTCAAGCTTATGATTATGGTTCACCAGAAAAAAATCAACAACATTATAATCAAACAACACCACCATTATATCCAATTCGTCCAATGAAAATCCCAACAGCAATATTTTCAGGTGGTGAAGATTGGCTTGCAGATCCAACAGATGTACAATTCATTTTTGATAATATACAGAGTTTGGTCTATCAAAAATTTATTCCAAATTATAATCATGCTGATTTTATTATCGCTTTAAATGCCAACAAACTAATTTATACAGATTTAATTAATATTATGCAAAAATATCATCCTCCTAACTAATCAATAAACAATTTTATATTTAACATATTTTTGTCAATAAATTCAAAGAAATTTAAGAGAAACATTTTTTTTTTGACTTTTGTTTGTTCCTCATCTATTCCCATTAGAGAACGAAACGAACAAAATACTATTGTTTAAACTACTTAGTAGATTCTCAATTCCAGCATCATTCATCATAGTTGTGCCAGATAGGTGGTAGCCATCAACACTACGACAATTTACTAATTGATGATTGAGAAGAGAGAGAATGGTAGATGAGTATAAGTAATTGTATAAATTCTATGATTCTACAATGATGCTTTGACTTTATATATGTCGATATCGAAGCAAGGACAAATGTAGGACGAAGAAGAAGATTATTAAAACTTTCCAGAGTTTCGAAATTAAACGGAACAGACAATTAACAAAAATTATTGAAACTTAACCATACTCTTTAATATAGAATGTGTGATATTTTTATTAATCGTTCTGATATCTGAAAAATCTTCTATTGGAAGTTAAATTGGAACTTTGTTATGTAATATCGAGAATGCTACAGATAAATTGGATAGCGCTTGAACTATTTATTTTCAGATTTTGATCAAATACTTATGTATAGATTTTCTTTGAATAATATGCACAGAGAAAGATAAACTCTTGATTAAAATCAGAGTAACTCAACATTATCACCGTTATTACCATAACAAATAACGGTGTTTATTAGAAGCATAGGATGCACAATTTTTTATTTTTCTTATTCATATTGCCAATTAAAATGACGATAGTTAATGATAATGAAACTTTTGATCATTGTCCTCATTGCTATCTAGTTTGTGCTAATGTGTATGTATCATTTCTCTTTATGTTTTTTTAGTCTGGCTGCTTATATTCATGATTGTTGTAATGGTGAACAAGCAAAGAATGTCGTAGGTTCTATAATATCGAAAAATTCAGATGAATAATTGAACATTATCAACTATTTATTCTATTCATATTTAATAATCTATATACAATAAAAATGCATTCCACCTAACTTTTTGAGAATAATATAAGGTATATCCATGAAGACCTATCCATTTTTTGGAAAGGTGTTTTTTTTTTGCGTCAAAGTATCAGTATGTTCTAGAAAACACTTTTGATGAAAAAAAAGATAGGTCCTTTCTATTAAAAATCCTGAGTTTTGAAGCATTTTTTCGGAACATTTATGATATGTTTATATGTATAGACAAAATGTCCGCAAAAAATCTAGAACCTGTTCAAAAGCAATTTTTTCGGAATTTTCTTGTGTTCAAAAATTTAAAGCAAGTCTAGAAACATTAGAATGGTCCCATTGAAAGTCCTGAGTCATATTTCGTCAATTTGAGTTGCATTCAATTAATTTGAAGAGTTTTCATCTTTCATTCCTCGTAGAGTGCAACAATTTTTATGAGACTATCCTCTCAGAACGATGTTGAACTGATGACTTTGTTCACATTAATAAATAATAAAGTAATTTTTTTATAAATAGAAAGCGAGAAAAATGTTCACGGAAATTTAGTGCAACTCAATCTGGCCCACTCCTTAGTATTTTTTATTCAGGCACCTATCAAGCTCTACAAAACAATCTTGATTATAACGACCTCATTGGAAAATAATCCAATTAATTTTGTCGACCCTAATACTGGCTTACACACTCAAAATATTGAAAACACATGTATGTCAACAAAAAGAAAGCATAAAAAACCAGGTGATTTCAATCGAACATTTTTAACATTATTTTTTTCTCGTTTGTTTGAAAATAAATGCCAACCGTTCACATATGACATCTTTGAAAAAGGATATCGTTTATTTGAATAGCTCTAGATCTGTTCAACAGTGGTGTGTCTATTCGCCAATAATTTTTTGGTGTGTTCTGTCTTTATATATATGTGAGAAATGGAAGTGTGCTTAAATGCGCTAGTAGCGTTTTTGGTGCATCCCATACTTGTTTATTGTTTTTGTTCATAAATTAAACATTTAACAAAGAGAAAATAAATAAAAATTCTAATCTATTAGCATAGAATTAAGTATGATAATGATAATAAAAGATGTCATTATACAGACGAAAGTGAAGTTTTTTTGATTTAGAAATATCACAGATGAGTTAAGTTGTTTAAAATAAAAATCCTATGACAAGATTCTAATTGAAGATAATATTTAACCTAAAAGTATATGTTAAATAATCTATCATCAAACAAACAAGATTTGATATAAATCAATGTGAAAGAGAGATTAAGATCGATTATCTTTTTAGTTTCATCCAATCTTATTCGTGTTACAGTAGTAACATCCTTATCAGAACGAAATATTTATGGTAATTTCAAATCTTCATAATTATCATTGAATAATTCTGTAGAAATTATATTTGTCTCTTAGTTTAATAAATATTTAAATATTTCTTTATTTAATTTAGAATTCATAATGAATTATCAAAATCAATTATTTTCCCATATTCATGATGAAATCTGATTTAATCATTGATCCTTCAGAAAGATACAATTAATCATGATTCGATGCCGGGATTTTTTTTAAAAATGATCAAAATGGCCATGATTTTTCACGACATCGAATGAAACATATCTCATTCAGATAGTAGTTTCATTGCTATTAGTCATAGAATATTTGGCCTGTTTTTAACTATCAATATCCAGAAACAACATGAGTAATCTCCGAACAAGATCGTTAATCAGCATGAAACCTAATGATCAAAATCGACGGGTAGTAAATGTTTATCATAACGAAAAACTAAGAAATTTCGAGAATATTATATTTATATGGTTAGACGAAACGATGGATAAAAGTACTGAAGACTATTTAAAAACGCTCGATTTTTTACAAGAATCAAACAATTCTATATCGATTTATACGGATCTAAAACTATGTGTCGATTATATGAATAGTATCAACAAAGAAAAAATACTTCTAATTCTTTCCGTATTTTTCGCTGAAAAGATTTTACCTCAACTAGATGTGTTAACAATGGTTGACTCCATCTTCATTATTTGTGATGATCGTAACATTCACGATTATTTAATTAAAAAATTTGGGCCAAAAATCGTTCATGTTTTTCCCAACCGGGAAATACTCATAAAATACGTCATGTTTCAGAGCAAAAAATATCGTTTTCATTTTTTGACCAAAAAGGAAACTCGACGAGAGATCTAACAGTAGAATCCGCTTCATTCTTATGGTTTCAATTATTACTTGATGTATTAAAGCATTTCACAAATGATAGAGAACATGCAAGGACACAAATGTTGGATGTATGTACAAATTATTGCAGTGAAAGCAACGCTGATCTACAAAAAATCGAAGATTTTCGTAGATCATACAAGCCTGAAGATGCTATATTATGGTATACAAAGAACAATTTTCTTCATAAAATTTTGAATGAAGCTCTTCGAACCGAAAATATTAATAGTCTTTATCATTTTCGTTTCTACATCATTGATCTTTGTAAGCAATTGGAAGAAGAAAGTCAAAATAAGACCATTAAAAAAGGCACATTTTATCGTGGACAATTCATGACACAAGATGAAATAAACAGATTGAAAAGAAACATAGGCTCACTCATAGCTACGAATGGATTTTTGTCGACTTCTCGAGAACAAAATGTAGCAGAATTCTATTTGGATCGAAACCCGTCAAAAACGAACGATGTGCAATCTGTATTATTTATAATTACAGCTGATTCGTCTCTTAAATCCGTTGTCTTTGCTGATATCGAGGAACAAAGCCAGTTTCCAGAAGAACGCGAAATTTTGTTTACATTGGCATCAGTTTTTAAAATAGAAGAAGTCTATTTTGACAGTAAGAATCTCAAAATTTGGATTGTTAAAATGTCATCAACAAATGAAGGATTGGAAAAAGTACATCAATACATAAATGCTGTTAAAAATGAATATGAAGAATTGAATATTCCTATTATGTTTGGTCGTCTTTTAATCATTATGGATGAACTATTGAAGGCTGATGTATATTTTAATCAAATGTTAGCAACTACAAAAAAAAATACTTTGGAAGAGGCTGCAATTTTAGTTGAAATCGGAAATCTTAATCTGCGGAGCAATAACTACACAATGGCAAAAGACGTATTTGATCGTGCGTATAACATTCGAAAAAAACAATTAAATGAAAAACATCCTCTAATTGCTCGATCGTTAAGCAATTTAGCTGCAGTCTTTCATTTTACTGGAGAAAGTAAAGAAGCAATAGAGTATAATGAGAAAGCTCTGGCTATTGATCAACTCCACTATAATTATAATCATATACAAATTTCAAAAGACTTGGGATATTTGGGAAAGAATTATAAAACAATGAATGATTTCAAAAACGCGAAATATTATTTTCATCAAGCTCTTCATATACAACAACATGTGTTTCGCTCAGTCGGAAAACATCCTAAGATTGCTGGCACACTTTGGAGTATTGGTGCAGTTTTTAGTAAAAAAAAAATGTACATTCGTGCACTTCACTATTTCAATAGTGTCCTTAAAATCTACGAAGCAACGCTTCCTCGTGGCCATCAACAGATAGTTAGACTCTTTTCATCAATCGTCGATACTCACATAAAAAATAAGAATTATTCTGTCGCATTTCATTTCTGTGAAAAAAAGTTAACTGAATACCAACAACATTTATATGAAGGACATTCAGCTATTGGAAAAATTAGAATGTTGGAAGGTAAAATTGCATTTGCTCGTGACGATATTATAATCGCTCTTAAATATTTCAAGCAAGCATTAGAATTATTGGAAGTATGTAATCCACCTGAACATGAACCGACAACACAATGTTTAGAACGTATTGCCTTTATTGAAAAGAATAAAAAAAATTTTCGTTATGCTCTAGATCTTCTCGAGAGATCACTCAATATTCAAAAGAGTATATATTTATCTACTGATCCTCGAATAAATCAAACAGTAAAAGAGATTGATCGAATCCATGTTGTTCTTCAACAATCACAATAAGGCAATAGAATAATGGAAAGCGAGAAGAACTTAAACAACACTCAAATAAACCAAAACGAGTTTTTCAAATTTCATTAATAATAACTGAATTATATGGTTTTTCTATTAATTCTATCAAAGACTTCGCATAAATAATGTATTTTTTCGTGTCTCTATTTTTCTTTTTGTTTTCTCTAGATATTATATCGGTCTTTATTGTTACTATACCATCTCTTTCTCTTTTATGTTATAACTTCGATCGTATATTATATTCTTTTCTTGTATTTTTCTTCTCGTCGTTAAATCCTACATTTATTTGTTATCATATATACATATGTTTATTCGTTTTTTTTTT
>JAJEKB010019741.1:34856-57760 GCA_022393335.1 Macrotrachela quadricornifera
GAGTTATTTGAGAATCTATTAAGACATTTCAAATCTCACTTAATGCATTTATGATAAAGTTTTTAAATGAACGACTAGTCGTTCGTCGGCCTCCCTCTGGTCGGCCACTCACGACTAGCCGTTTCCATGTACGCTCTGTTTTTCTGTCTGTCATCTGTCATATTAGGATTCTCATGCGCACAAAAGTAGCTTACTCGTAACATATCGATACGCAATCCGAAACTTCCAACACCCCGATAACATTGTGTAGTTTTCATCAGTTTTCAATTTCTTTCTTATTTTTACAAAATTCTATTTTGCCGGATTCGTTATCAAACAAGATTAATTAGGTTCTTGAAAAATTCACTTTAATTACTTAAGACTTATTTCAAAACTATGCTTTGAAATAACGTTCTAAGTCAACGTCTAGTCGTTCGTCGGCCTCCCTCCGGTCGGCCACTCACGACTAGCCGTTTGCATATTTAACGCCACTATATAGATCGATATTAGTTCAGCTTTGAAGTTAATGGATGCATCTCGTCTAAATTCTTCTCAATATGCTTGGCATTTGTGAGTATGCTGGTTAAGACGAAACTAAAAAAGAACTATTTAAGAATTGCTACAATAGAGTACAACACATTGTGGTCTAGGAAAGAGTTTCCTCTATCTTGGAATATAATTTTACGATTAATATCTATGAAGACTGAACAACAGAACTTCAAACAGTCGCTTCATTTTTTACATGTTTTTCTGCAAATCTCACTCAAAGATCTAAAATATAACAATCAATAAAGAAAACTGTTTACATTAGAATCAATATCAAACATAGATTCACGACCCTTGAATATTCGTGAGTCAAGCTTGAAACAACAAACAGTTCATCAAAGAAAGGTATGAAATAGATCGCAAACATTTTTACTGACTTTGAATTCGTAATTTCCGTGGTCGATAACGATAAGTCAAGTTTTATTAGAAACGATGATTTACTAATTTATCATTATTTAATACCCACCACTATTGAAAAACTAACTCAAGATTTTGATTCCTCATAGTCAATTGTCTCTAGTAGAGTTTTACTGGGGACAGTTTATATTATTTCTTATTAATTATTTGACAAACCAACTCAGTTTTCATTTATTGATGTTTCACCATCTTGGATCAAACTTTTTAAGAAAAAAAGTAAAACTAATTACTAATTATTTGGTAACTTATTACTGACGACAAATTTGACTCCATATGCGAATTCTTTACCCTCCATTATCCTTCGTATAGTTTTCAACTAGAATATTATAAGCTTTTGATATTAATCTAACTAATAACATTTTCAGATTCGCTTCAATACAGAAAGATAGAGAGAAACTTTAGAAGAGAGCATACCTGTATAACTACAAACTTATTTTATGCTATATGACCTCTCCTCGAATCCATGAGACAAATCGTTATTTCGTAAAAAAGCCTTCTTTTACTAAAAAAAACATTTAAAAAATTCAAAAATTAATGGTACCTTTCGATTCCTCCATCCCGAAAACTTTTACGAAAACGTTAAGATTCGATTTTTTCAAAGTTGCGATTTCGTGTTGGTTTATCTAAGAACACGTTTTTTTTGACTCTTGAACTGGCAGACACAAATAAACGCATTTCACTTTTTCCCCAATCACTCTCTCTTCAGTCGAAGAAATAATAAATTTACAAACTTTTGAAACTTAATCACACTAGTTCATTGCTCGCCCTTCAAAGTACTTTGGCCAAATTCTATAAAAAAAAGTAATTATTTTTTCGTAAAAAAAATTATTGTTACAAGATCATAAAGAACTAATAGTACCATTGGATTCCTCGACCCCAAAAACCTTTTGATCAAATTTTTTAAAAAAATATATTTTTTTTTAAAAACAAGTTGTTTCTTTTCGTAAAACAAAATTTTTGTCACAAGATTATAAAAAACTAATAGTACCATTGGATTCCTCGACCCCAAAAACCCTTTGGAAACATTTTTAGGAACTGTTACGTTTTATTATTATCGAGATAATCGTTGCTAATTTCTGATTGGTTAGGACCGACAGACAGACAGACAAACTTTATGGAATTTACGGCCCTATAACCCTTTCTTTCAGAAAAGGGAATAACTAACTAAATAAACAAGTAACGCTCGTCTGAAGACTCGCTCAGCTCTTTCTCGTAGAAATCGTGTTTCTAAATTACCGTCAAGCTATTCATTAATAAAATTTTAAAAAATCGAAGTCAGATTCAAGTTCCTGGACATTAACGGCCGTTGACCAAACTTCATAAAAAACAAGTAACGCTCGTCAGCGGTGACTCGCTTGACCCTCGACTGAATCAAGAAAAGTTGTAATATCTCTCCCTACTCTATTTTTCATTTACATTCTTCACATAACACGAAGTAGAAACACGTGTATCATTTAAGATTTTTATACTATCCTAAAACTATCATTATAGAGTAAAATTCACTAAGGTAGCGCTCAGCCTGTGAATTCGTTGACCCTTTTCTCCGAGAAATGTTACACTACTACATTTAAGCCAACTTTTTCCAATCATGTTAGATATTCCAACCCTTGATTCCATATAGAATCATAAGAATATAAAATTCTTTCAATTAGTTCTCATTTTATAAAACAGAAATTTTGCTTAAAGAACGCATAATTTTATGGGCCTAACTCTTTATTATGATCGCGATCATTTAACAGTTACGACATTGATTTAATCTGCTAAGAATCAATTTACAAATGATTCATTTGAGTCTATACTAAAGCACAATTTTTGCGATCAATTACGAGAACAGCTAGTCGTTCGTCGGCGCCACTCACGGCTAGCCGTTCTATCTGTCAGGCTTCATTGAGCAGCTTATAATTCATAGTTCTCATTCGCCTTTTGCACGTTTCAATTATCTCAAAAAACAAGTTAAATCACCATAGAATCCACCCATCGCTTGACTTCTAGTATCACACAATGACTCCTGCTGCATTTCACATCTGAGACAAAGTTACACCCTTTCACTATGCTCCCATTCTTCTCATGCTGTCACCACGAATGTCACGTAATTTGTGACAAATTATCCTGTGAGATATTTTTATATATCTCTAGTAGAAGACAGCTACTATGTCTAACTACAGAGGAACAGCGAGTTGTTCGTCGACGCTCCTCCGGGGCCCACTCACGGCTAGCTTTTCCGTGCATCAAACTTTATAGGGTACCGAAGCTTTGCCTTCTAACTACTTAATTCGACCATTATTCGCTTCTCCCAAAAGGTTCACAAATTTTTCTTAGATTAGGTAATTAAAATACTGTATTCTGCCCAAACGTCAGGTGCCGAAACAATTTACCTACGCTTCGGTACACCAGTATTCCGCTACACTCCAATTAAGATTGCAACTCCGAGATAATGCGTTCCATAAAAACTCATAACTCTTTAAGTCTTCTTTGAAACACAACTTTTGTACCTATTAGAGAGAACGGCTAGTCGTTCACCGGCGCCCCTTCGAGGCACCATTCATGGTTAGCCATTCCATGCATCAAACTTTTTTCTCAGGTGACGATTATTTTTCTACGAGTTAGCTTTTTACAGGGTGCCCCAAAAGTCCGCCGAAAAGTTTTTCCTAAATATTCTCCATAAAATTCAATCGATTTGACTATTTGTTTTTATAATATGATAGTATATTCTTTTAAGTTTTATTTCATATAATTTGGTTCACAAGAAATGTTCAAAATGATTACCATCAACTAAAATATATAAATTCATCCTTTTCAGAATACAGTAATAAAAAAATCTACAACTGTTATCGTCTAAAAGAAATTTTGAAATCAAGAAATGTCCTTATATCAACTTTATTTACACCATTCTGTAGCGCGAAATCCGTTCTATCATCCATATTAGAATCAAAAATTTCTGCCTAAGCTTCACAGGTTTATAATTGTTTCCCTAAAAATACTCAATTTTTGAAAAAAATTATTATTCATTTTTAGACAAAAGAAGAGTGAGTCTTTTTCGAATTACTATTGCTAGAAACAAGGTAGAGACCTGCGGTTTTCACCATTCGAAAGAGGAGACGAAGACACATCGAAATAGAAGTTCAAAAGTGTCTGACAAATTGTTCCAGGGTTTTTATAATCAGTTTTTTTACGTACTGTACTCTGAAAATGGTAAGCTTATATATTTCAGTTGATGGTAATCATTTTGAACATTTCTTGTAAACTAAATTATATGAACTAAAACTTAAAAGAATATACTATTATATAATAAAAACAAATAGTCAAATCAATTGAATTTTATAGAAAATATTTAGGAAAAACTTTTCGGCGGACTTTTGGGACACCCTGTAGTTTTAAAGGAAAACAACGTAACAGAAAGTAAACTGGATTTAAGTGGTGGGCGTCAATTACCTTAGATCAAATTTTACAAAGAAAAATTTTTTTCGTAAAAAAACCTGTCCTTTGTGTGAAAAAATAATCTCAAGAAAATTTAAAAAACTGCCATCATTAATCGATTTCTCAACTACGATTACCTTTGCTCAAACTTTATAAAATATATTTGTTATCGTAAAAAACATATCCTTTGTGAAAAAAATACTCTTAAAAAAATTTTAAAAGTTAATACCAAATTCGGATTCCTCAATCTCGAAAATCTTTGGGGCAAATAAATATGTTTCAAATGGTACCTTTGACGTACGACGGATGATACGCACACAAACTCATTTTAGTTTTTTTGTATGCTCCTCCACTCAATCGAGCAAAAAAGCCCCTCTAACGAAGTTAATACTACCATATACCTTCATTCATCAATTCCGGTACCACAACAACAAGCAATAGTGTTCATTACACACCATGGTCAAATCAGCAAATCGTGATAAAATACTTGTTTTCGATGAAAAATAGGAAACCTCACCAATTTCTCACATCAACTGATCAATTCAGATACTACCAAAATAAGCAATACCGTTGATTAACTGTCATGCCTCGGTGTAATGAACGTTTTCCGAAAGACTAATTTTGAATGTTTTAGTTATTTTTTATATGGATGTTTTTTTGACCCTGTCACACATATACGCACAAACTATTTTTTTCATATGGCCCTCCCTACAGCCGAGGGAAAAGCCCTTTTTTAGCAAAAGAAATTATTTGAAAAAATTCAAAAACTAATAGTGCCATTCGATTCGTTGACCCCGAAAACCTTTTGTCAAACTTTGTAAGAAACTAGTGGAAACCCGTGCATGCTGCACGGCTGCTTTCACTCAGTGAAAAAAATCTTTTCTGCTGGCGAGAGAATTCTTAAAGACACTTTTAGAATTCTACTTCTGCTGTGAAACAAAGCTTATTACATGATATTCAACTTATTTAAAGGTAGCCAGTATTAAAAATTTCTTTGAAAACAATCATATGTTCGTTTGATCCCATCTTTACCATCACTCCTGTTCCTTTAACCTGGTAACACACACATAGACACTCAACATTATTATATAGAAGAAGATAGCCAAGCCTATTTTTTCCTCTAGAGCTCGAGCTATAACCATGTTTTTTTGACCCCTCGGACCAATCTAAGACCATGTTTTTTTGATCCCGGTAACAGACAGACACACACCGAACATTATAATATAGATCATTATTTTCTTGAAAAAAGACTTTTTTAGCAAAAACAATTATTTGTAAAAATTCAAAAACTGATAGTCTCATTCGATTCCCCGACCCTAAAAACCCTTGGTCAGACCTTAAGCGTTGAGTCAAGCGTGAAGTTTCATTCTTTGATAGATTTTTCTAAGAACATGTTTTTTTGACCTTTGACTCCGACGACAAGCAACTATTTTTTTTCATATGACCCTCCCTTCGGTCGAGGGAATGAGGGTCAAAAAAACATTTTTGGTAAAAAATTGATCATGAGGGTCAAAAAAACAATTTTGGTAAAAAATTGATCATGAGGGTCAAAAAAACAATTTTGGTATAAAATTGATCATGAGGGTCAAAAAAACATTTTTGGTAAAAAAAAATAATCATGAGGGTCAAAAAAAACTTTTTTGGTAAAAAATTGATCATGAGGGTCAAAAAAACTTTTTTAGTAAAAAAATAGTTTTATGGGTCAAAAAAATTTTTTTCGTAAAAAAATAATTTTTTTGGTCAAAAAACTAATCATGCCAATCGACTCCCCGACCCCGATTACCCTTCGGCCAACCCTTATAAAAAAAATTTTTTTTGTAAAAAAAGTGATCCTTTGTGTAAAAAAAAGAATCTGAAAAAATTTTCGAAAAACTAACTTCAGATTCGGATTCCTCGATCCCGATTAACCTTCGGTCAACCCTTATAAAAAAAATTTGTTTTGCAAAAAAAGTGATCCTTTGTGTAAAAAATTGATTCGCAAAAAAATTTTAAAAAACTAACATCAGATTCGAGTTCCTCGACCCCGATTACCCTAGAGTCAGCTGTTTTTCAATCAAAGTATAAAGAATTGTGAAAGATAAAATTTTGCTGCAATCTGATTGGATTAGACAAACAAACTAACAAACGAACAAACTAACAAACTAACAAACTAACAAACGAACAAACTAACAAACTAACAAACTAACAAACGAACAAACTAACAAACTAACAAACAAACTTTAAGCATTTTTAGCCACCGGATTAAACGGTGTATAACCCTTTCTTTCAGAAAAGGGAATAATGTTATATAATAAAAGTTAGCTTTTCGAGTTTAAAATATTAACATCATTAAAAATAGTATTATTTTATGGTTCTACGTGTTATAATCGTACAATTTATTGTTTATGAACATTGCTGTCGAAGAAAAAAGCAAATTGTTTATATATTTTTCATTTATCAGTATCTGATAGATACCAGAACGCAAAAATATACTTAGATTAGACAAATGTCTTCGTCAAGAATATATAATTAAATGAAGACAATTTCGTTTTGTTTACAATTATAGTACTTCTAAATGAAAAAGTTAGATCACTTTTGTATTATTTATACTTTTGTAACTGCACTAAGTAGAAGATTAGAATGGTGAATAAATTTATTGTCATTGACATTATTTTTATTTTTTATAAAATTTTAATGTAATGATTTTTTTTGATTTTTCATTGTTTTTTTTGTGTGATGTATCTAAACTGATAATGATAATATATAGAAAGTTCAAATTTTAGAATAAAGTAGAACTAGACTAATAGTACACATCAGCTTGTCCAAATGTAACGTTGTGACATTTTTGATACCTTGGTTTCCGACTATCTCAAGAACGATAATAGCTAGAAAATTCGTTCGAACATCATTCGACGCAGCTCATTATACTCTCTTCATGCTATAAAAATGAGTATTTTTGGTTGAAATGCCGAGCTGCCAGAACGATTTTTTAGTTGCGTAAGGCCATAACATAAAAGGATTCTTTTTCTTCGGTACTCTTACTTAAGCTTTAAATTTTAAGAAAGTGTCTATCTAAATAAATTAACAAAAATGCAGGTTTTGAAGAGCTTTGAATGAGCTTTCGAGTGGTAAAAAGATTTTTCTTAAAAATTTTAATACTTGTGAAAAAAATGGAAAAAACGAACGTAACGCTGTGACATTTTTCGTAACGTTGTGACACAGCGTTTTGTTCATCGATTTTCGGGGACTTACCATGATCAGAATTTGTTCATTTTTACATATGTTAGTTGTTTCGGTGTATTTAGCTTGGAATCCAAAAATGAAATTGATTCATGGAAATGCAAGCTTGCAAATTGGACCCTAAGGTAGAAAATGTACCACAATCTACAACCTGTTCTTAGCTACGAAAGTTAAATGCAAATATACCATTTTGTAGAGAATAAAATTCTGTGTCAAATGGTATATCTTTCGTCGGTTTATAATAAAATTTCTTGTTTAGATCACTGAAAATACAGTTTTTCAAAAGTTTGAAACCTTATTTTCGATGAGAAAAACTGACATTTTCTAGAAATTAATGTCAGATTCGTTATCAGCGCTAAAAACTACGTCGGATAGTCTACGCAGATCCGTTCATCTCGACAAAAAATTTTTTCAAAACTTAATCCGCGAAATGTCGCGTTACGTGGACAAGCCGACATACTACAAATATCAATTAACTCTTTTGTTTCAACCGATAAATAAAAAAAGAATAAGGTTGTACAAGGAATTAGAACTTAATTGATAAACATATATATGTTACACGCATGTGATTAAATCATACAATACAGACGTCAATATGAAAGCAATTAAGCATATAAGAAATATATGGGGTATT
Source organism: Macrotrachela quadricornifera (assembly GCA_022393335.1). Taxonomy (NCBI): domain Eukaryota; kingdom Metazoa; phylum Rotifera; class Eurotatoria; order Philodinida; family Philodinidae; genus Macrotrachela; species Macrotrachela quadricornifera. The sequence continues at coordinate 43,069 of JAJEKB010019741.1, forward strand.
TTTATTTTTTTTTCGTTCATATATGATATATGAATGAAAATTAATGACGAACATGACCGACAAAATCAGCCGCTTTGTCAATAAATAATATCATATATAAGAGACTGAAATTTATCATTTATTTCAATAAATTAAGTAAGTCTCTTAGGATTAGATAGCGTCCTTGAAAATTTTTTTCGTTTTTCATTCAATTGAGTAAATTTCTTTCATATTCAATTTGTTATTGATTATTAATTAAATGACTCTTTCTGTTCCAAATGCAACAGTCATTTAATTGATAATCAAAAACAAATTGAATATGAAAGAAAATTATTCAATTGAATGAAAACCACTCAAAATTTAAACATTTACATTGCTTTTCTTGGAACTAAATATACTACTGTTACATTGGAACAGAAAGAGTAGTATATTTATTTCCACTTCAAATTTTTTCACAAAGGTGTGAGGATGAGTGCTGTTCGTTTGTTCTAACTACTTTTCTTTCAACGTTGAATTAATGTATGTTTCCTACATTAATTCAACCCACAGAGATACTGCTCTTGTTGGACAAAGACAACAGAAAGACCTTTTATGTACGTACGTTATGTACGTACATTGTCTTACCGCTGTTGACTTTTGTGCCTCCAACAATCAGGGTGTCTCTGGTCGCGCGCACACACATGAATATAAATATACATCAATTCATTTATTTCTTTTCAATTAAAATTACACAACAACCAAAAATTGATAATCAAAAGCAGAAAATAAATAAAATTTATCAGTTCATCCCATTAATTTCATGATATTTCAATATTAAATCGTTGTACTCGTTTGTTACCATATTCAACAACATAGAGATTACCTTGTCGATCAAATGACAATCCATAGGAATAATTGAGTTGATTTGCTTGTGCTCCTTGACCATTTCCACCAACAATAACATTTCCTTGTTGTGCTCCTTTAGGCCAACGTACAATTCGATGATTCCAACTATCAACTACATAAACAGCACCCAATTGATCAACTACAACTCCTTGAGGATAAGACAATTGTGTCAAACTATTTCCTTGTCCTTGTCCACCAGCAACAACAATACCTTCTTTTGCACCTTCTATCCATTTCATCACACGGTGGTTATTATAATCAGACACAAATACTGAATGTTCTCGATCGACAAATATGTAAGTGGGTTGATTGAGCTGATCAAGACGATTTCCTTTTCCATTTCCACCTGCTACTACTATTCCTTGAGATTCACCCATTCGATATCTTCTTACTTCATCTTTGACGAAATCAGTGACATAAAGAAATCCATTGTCATCCATTGTCAAACCCAAACAAGAGATATTCGAAATGCTTATTTCTCCACTTGTTCCATTTTGACGAGGCCATCTAACTACTCTTTTGTTCCCGAAATCACAAATAATAAGACTATCTCTCTCTTTATCCACGATTACATCTGTTGGTCCATTCAATTGATGAGTACCATTTCCTTCTCCATGTCCACCTGCCACTATTTGTCCATTTGTTTCACCCGATTTCCATGCCACAATACAGTGATTTTCATAATCAGCAACATAAATTGTTTGTTCATCATCCACATATAAACCCCAGGGGTAGGAGAGCGTTGGATTTTGTCCTCCAACTGTTTGACCATTCTTGTTCCATTTAGCATTTGAAGGAATATCTATCGAACTGGCACGAAGTGGTACTAAAAGAAAGAGAAAACATGATCATCATCAAAAGAAATCTTTCATTTTCTTTGAATTGTGAGAAAAGAAATAACTTCTATAATATTGTTTTTCACTCTGTTTGATGTGATAGAGAAGAATAGAGAAAATTCTCAGTTACTGTAAAGAAAAGTCCTATTATAATATATTTTACTGATGTCTATATCAATAATTTCTCAAATATAAAGAAAATAAAGATAGGAGAGAAACTTTTCCTTGATACAAGTAGTTTAAAATCCTTGAAACACATATATAGAACATTGTTCAATATCATGTATTAAAATAGTGATATAAAAAATACAAAGATTTCTTGTTCTGTAGTGGTCTTTTTTCATACCGATTGTTTCATTGAAATCGAAATAAAAAATATTTATATTTCACCCACAAGATAGTATATTTCTTAAAGTTTTATATAATTTCCAACAGTGTTCTATGAAGCGGGTAGGTGGGTCCACACAAAAATATTCTCTCTTGCTTTCATTCTCATTATTAATAATATTCATTTTGTCTGTTCGGTGACCCCTCACTTCGGTATGTAATAGTTCATCCCTTACTATTCGTCCGACACGATTCGCCCTAAATACTTTTTGTCCCATTCCATTGTGTCTTTTTAAACCTCGTCCAAATTTACTTTCTTCTTATATATTTTATCGTGTAATTTTTTGAAGATCAATTTCCATAGAAATTGAAAAAAATATTGTATGTGAATAAATTTTTATCGCTACGTCTATTGAATCATTGTGGTTTTCAAAGACCAATTGAAAATAGATAAATGTCCTCTTTCTATTCTATACATAAATTTAAATTATTTCTTTGTTATTTGTTCATGGCTATCATTTAAGTGGTCAGCAGAATAAGTGAATGATTCGTAGATTGAATAAATGATCAGTATTTTATTTAAATGGTCAGCTATTAAAATAATTCGGTTCGTCAATATATTTAAAAATTAGTGAATTAAATGAAAGGATGAGTATAAAAATCGGAATGTGTTATAAGATGATTCACTTTTTTTCTGTTTTTCTTTGCTTCTGTTACATCGTACAGATGACAAGTATGACATACATATACGTCATTTCTTCTTCTTTTTCTTTTCTTCGCATTGGAATATCTTCCAAACATTTTCCTCTCTTCTTATCACGTTTTTTGCCAAGTGTCATTAATTTTGCGCTAAGTTGTTCATATATATTGTTGGACTGTGATTCACACATCTCTACCCGCTTATTTCTTATGTATGTGTTCTTGTCGTTTTCTTTCTCTTATTTGGTATTTTCCTTTCATTCTACTACTGCCTCATATATAGTTGGATTTTCATTTTCTTTTTCCACTCATTCGTTTTTAAAATTTTTAATTCTATTTAATATTCTTTTGGATTCGTTCTTATTCTCTTTCTCGTCGAGAAGAGTCTTGGAAAAAAAATTGTTTGCTTGTCTGTCCGCACGAGGTCAAAAAAACATTTTCTTAATATTTTCTAGAAAACTTGACTAAAAGGTTTTCGAGGCGGAGAGTTCGAATTTGATGTTAGTTTTTAAAATTTTTTTTTCGATCCATTTTTTTACACAAAGGATCAATTTTTTTACAAAAAAGAAGTTTTTTTTATAAGGGTTGACCGATGGGTAATCGGGGGTGAGGAGTTCGAATTTGATGTTAGTTTTAATTAATTAATTATTAACTTATAAGTATTTAATGATTAGTTAACGAAATGTTCAATAAAGCTTGACCGAAGGGTAATCGGGGGCGGTGAGTTCGAATCTGATGTCAGTTTTTTAAAATTTTTTTTACACAAAGAACCACCTTTTTTGCAAAAATATTCTTATAAGGTTTGATCCAAGTGTAATCGGGGTCGAAGAATCTGAATCTGATGTTAGTTTCTTAAAATTTTTTTTGAGGATCATTTGTTACACAAAGGACCACTTCTTTTCGAAAAAAGTTTTATCAGAGTTGTTCGAAGGGTGATCGAGGACGAGGAATTCAAACCTGAGCTAGTTTTCTAAACATTTTTTGAAGCTTAGTTTTTCAAACAAACGACAAGTTTTTAACAAAAAATGTTTGTTTTTATGAGGTTTAGTCAAAGGCAGTTAATGTCTATAAACTCGGATCTGACTTCGTTTTTTCTAATTTTTATAAATGAATAGCTTGACGGCAGTTTAGACACAAGATTTCTACGAGAAAGAGCTGAGCGAGTCTTCAGACGAGCGTTACTTGTGTCTTGTGTTTTTAAATTTTATTTAAAGGACGGGAGACGATTTGCCCAGAAACCGGCCGTATATGAAAATTTTCTAGAAAATTTAGCAGCGAATGACAATTATGTTTATATGATCTCCATTATTACCCATAGTACCGGAGCCATTTTTTTTAGCATACGTAGTACTTGTGATGGGCTACAAAATGGTAAAAGAAGATCCCAACAAAAATTACTGTGCTCGATGCTTTCCGTAGAGTTCTTCAGAGAGTAAACAGCGCAGTGTCTTTTAAAGAATGTTTTTTTACCAATTTGTAGCCTGTCACGAATACTACGCATGCTGAAAAAATAGCTCTGTTATTATGGATGATAGTGGAGATTACATGAACACAATTGTCATTCTCTACTAAATTCTCTAGAAAATTTTCATATGGGGCTGATTTCTGGATACGCCGTCACTCGTTCTTTATTTCTCGCATACTAAATTAATCTTTATATGTATAAAACTTATTATGTTGATGAAACCTACATTTTTACTGGTAGATTTGGACTTTTTGCTGGCCAAATTTGAGTTTTTCACTGAGCAAATTTGAATTTTTCACTGACAAAATTTGAATTTTCTACTGATCCTTATATATAAAAAGCTGACCATTCTATAATTAATTGCTGATCATTTTAGCGATGACCATTTCAATATTTTCGCTGACCATTTCATTACTTTTGCTGACCAAAAATTATGTTCCCTTTGTTCATTTGTACAATCACGTATTACTATCTTGAAAGAATTCGTATTTATAGTGAGATAATGAGTCAAATTCAAGTGTTTACAAGTTCTCGAGTGAATCCAATGTTATACTATACGGGTTATTTATACACTCAACATTGTATGACAAAGAAAAAACGTATATTTCGCTGTGAAGACTGAAATCACAGACGTAAGAAACAAATAATTAAGTATAAGCTCTGAATTTGCTTTCGTGTTTTTTACAGTTTGATGTCATACGAATATTCAGATGGAAATGTTTGTTAAAGAATCATCGGAACATAGTCATGCATCTGATCCAGATCGTGTTCATATTGTTCGATTAAAAAATGAAATTAAAACTCGAAGTTCATCATCAGATGAAGCCACCAGTACCATACTATTTGATGCACTACATACCATTCCATTAAATGCGGTTCCTGATTTATCAACGTATAATACATTAATGCAAATAATCCGTCGTGAACGACGACCAGTACAACTTGATGAAAATGGTCAGTTGCCATATATTTATTTCGACTAACTGATCGTGGGGAGAATTTCATCTTATTTGGAGATCATTTAATGCTGATATTTACGTGTAATAAAAATTTATCAATTTTAAAGAAATATAAACATCGGTTTATGGACGGAACTTTTTGTGTATGTACGCCCTTACAACTCGCTCATATAAATATATCCAAAAAGCCATTATCAATTATTTACTGTTCATGGCATGTTTTCCTTTCAAATTATTCCTTTCATATTCGTCCTATTTATTGTCAAAGCAACTGATGATTACAGTAATTTTTTCCAACAGTTGCTACTGTAGCATAACTTTGAACCTGAATCTATTTGAGTAGATTTTAAAAGTGCAACACTCAAGTCAATTAAAACAAAATTTCCAAATGCTCATCCGATAGGTCATTTTTCATGCAACGTTTTGTCTAAAAACGTCTATTTCTTCTATAAAATAGGATGCCTATTTCATATAAGTCAATGTTTTTGGCGGGAAGTGTGGACATTAGGTTTTTAAAATAAATACACCACCAATGATAAATTTCGAATCAACGTAAAGAAGCTAATGGCACTTGCCTTCGTACCTGTTTCAGATGTGGCAAAGGGTTATGCATTAATTGTTGATGATTTTAAAGATGAAGATTATCGATTACTTGCTTATTTTGAACGAGTTTAGGTTGGACACAAGAAAGGTCGAGATTTGAATTCGTTCAAACGTATTTATTTGATGTCTTCAGTAATTCATAATCCTTATTTAGATATTCAACGTGGTCCACCAAAATTCAGCTTGAAGCTTTGGAATATGTACGAAAGAGTTATTCAAGATTTATCAAGATCAAATAATTTGGTAGAAGGATGGCATCACGCATTCGACAATCGAATATCGATTAAACATTCCTCTTTCGTCAAATTTACTAAATGTATTCAACGTGAACAATCTCGGCGTGCTGATGCACTTTCGGAAAAAAAGTGTATGTAGATCTTGATGCACGTTTAAAAACAGTCACGCTATCGTACAATTTTTATGATATTGAAGATTACTTAAACCGAATTGCGATGAACTTGGAAATATGAGTTTAGATGATTTTAAATAAATTTTATTTCATATTATCGTGATAAAAAATGATTACTTAGCTTTTGGGACGAGGTGTAAGAGGACCAAATGTAATGGCATGAGATATAATTAGGAAAAAATTGAATTAGGGCGAAGTGTAAAGAAACGAAATGAAATCGCACAAAAAGTATTTAGGACGAATTCAAAAAGGACGAATAGTAAAGGACAAACTATAAAGAACGAAATGTCTGAGTGTCTGCCTATTTCAAGTAATAGCGCTAAGGAAAATCTTTGATGTTTCAGCGCGAGATTCTTGAAAGATATGACCAGGATCCTGCAAGGATTCGCTATTTTTTCCTGAAGAAACGACTGAATCCTGAGAGAAATGCGTAGACAAGAAATTCTAGGATCCTTTCAGAATTTCAAAATTGGAAAAATAAAAGATTTTTGCTCTCATCTTTTAGGATATGATTGGAATTCCTGGAAGATTTTGTCCAGTATCATGGGAAGATCTTTGTAGAATTGAACTAGGTTTTCTTTAGAATGGCATTAGGTTTTTGGCAGGATTTTCTAAATGAAATAGTAGAGAAATGAACAAATAGAGTATCGATTTCTAGACCTTCAGTTTATATACCAATCAGCTCACTCAAGCTGAATGTGTCATATTATACTATGTAGAGGTGGGAAAATACGGTCTTTTTCGAGTACAGATACGAGTACGAGTACAGACGCATAAAGACGCAAATACAAGTTTTGCTAACGATTGCAGAAAAAATATGCCCCGCTTATGTGAACAGCAGAGTATTGAAGTAATTAACAATCAAAACGTCTTTTTTAACTACCTTTTATTGTCAAATTTCACGAAGGAAAATTATAATAGAATTGATTACAATTTAAGAAAGTAAACAAACTTTTTTGTCAGCTAGTTTTTGCTCGATATAAATCAGGCCATACGATTAGGGGGGAAGGGGGAGGGAAATCCCCCGCCCCCTAAATTTTTTCTTGCACTTTGCCTTTCTTCTTGAAACTTTTGTCAGGATATATATTGACGTATTTCAATGTTTTAATTGGAGCAAATCCATCAGAAATATATGAAAAATAAAGCAGCCTCTTGGTTTTCCAAAGAGAAACGACCATTTTCTTTCAGAGAGAAAGCAGTTTACCGGTTTTCACAAAAGAAACCAGTTTATCAGTTTTCAAAAGAGAAAGCAGTCTCTTTGTTTTTCAAAGAGAAACACCCGCTTTCTCTCAGAGAGAAAGTAATTTATCAGCTTTCCAAAGAGAAATCCGTCTCGTGGTTTTCCAAAGAGAAACATCGGTTTTCTCTCAGAGAGAAAGTAATTTATCAGTTTTCCAAAGTTAGAAAATGGATTATTAAAGATTTATTGTACTTCAATGCATTATAAACATGTAGGGACTGATCAGAAAATATATGAAAAAACAGGTGAACCACTATTATCTTCTCGAAAACTAAAAAACGAATTACCACAAGTGCGTACCATAATAGGGAGTGCAAAGAATGGTATCAAACGAAATAATAACAATGAAAAATGGATGATGAACTTTGTCTGTTAGATATTGTTAAATATATTACGGCCAATGCACGATATTTAATACCTGAATGATTCAAGTTTTACCAGATTTTAGTAACTCTTCCAATAGGATCTAATGAATGTGAGCGCAGTTTTAGTGCTCCCAAACGAACCAAAACACGACTAAGAAACAGTTTGTTAGAAACAGCATTAGAAACTGTTGTTAAATTCACAATATTAAAAACAAATGTTTGCGACAATGATTTGGATATGGTTGTGAAAAAATTCTACCTCAATTCCGGTCGAGCAAAAGCGCGCAATATCAAAATATATGTTCACGAGAATGAAGATAATAGTGACGATGAAATGGAATAAATGGAAGAGCAACCGTTTACAACAACAATCCTTTTTGAATAGTAGATAAGAACAGAATTTTGTATTTTACAATAATAAACTTATTTTCATCTCAGTTTTTATACTACTGTATTAGTGCAAATCAATAGTATGAGAGATAGCAATGCTCATACTTGGTAGTAAACACCAAGAAAGTTCGAATTGAGAGGTATATTTTGGTTTTTAAAAAAGCGGATGCAGTCGTTTCTCTTTGGCTTTGGGAGAATTTCTCCCTGAATTTTTCTCCCTCCTGAAGAAAATGAAACGAAAGCTCTGATGTGAATGTACATGAGGCATTCCAAAAGTTTTTTCGCCCGCCTCTTCTAAAAGCTTCAGCTTGGATTCAAGTATACTATTATAATGCTTAGACATATTTAGAATTATGTGCAAAGTTTCGGGCTTATAAGTCTTGTGCTTCGCTGTGGTCCGTCATTGCTTTTATGATAAGTGCACGCAACTTGCCAACCGATAACCCATCATAAATAGAAGAACTTTGCATTTCATTTTTTTATTCCTAAATACGTTTTATTAAAAAATCAAAATGTGCTAAAAGATGCAGCGTGAAAAGCTCTATAATTTGCAACGGACAACTAATTTTACAGTTGCATGTTTTGTGTTAAAATGTCGACAGTTCTAAGCAATCGTATTCCGACACTGCGAAAAAAAAATTTTTTTGATAAAAGATGAATTCGTTTTATTCTTATTTCATCTTTGCATTACTTAATACTTTCTATTAAACAAAAACAAAACATATCATAAGATGCAGCGTGGAAAGCTCTACAGTTTACATAAGACAGCTACTTTTGAAGTTACCCTTTTTGTTTTGAAAATCGAGAAAATTCTGAACCATTAAATTTCAATGCTGCAAAAAAGTGATTTTTTCTGGTATGTAACGAACGCGTCTTTTTTCTTATTCATCAATTGAGAAGTTTTATTTAAAAAAACAAAATACACCATAAGATGCAGCGTGTAAAGTTCCACAATTTGCAAAGAACAATTTATATTATATATGCAACTATTGTTCTTAAGTAAAAACAAAATTATGAGAGAGAAATTTTCTAGGATGCAAAAATTCTACACGAACGAAGACTTCTTTTTTTCGTATTTCATCCTTTTATCATTGAATACGTTTTTTTTATCAAAAAGTGGAACACGACGAAAGATGCAACGCGAAAAATTCTACAATTTGCAAACAATAGTTTTATTTTAATTGCGTCCTTTTTATTCTGAAAATAAAACCAAAATTCTCTAAATTACGTATCGTAGCGTCGAGATTTGATTGCTCAGAATATTTGTTTACTTTCAAAGAAAAACTATAAATCAACGTAAGCTTTATACTGTAGATTGTAGAGTTTTTCACGCTTTATCTTCTAGTATATTTTATTATTTTTTTCACAAAATGATTTGAAGGATTAAAATATGAAATTCCAAGTTTAGAATACTTTAATGCAAACTGAAGCTTTTAGAAGAGCCGGGTGAAAAAACTTTTGGAATGCCCCATGTATGCAATCTACTAATCCTACAGAACATCTCATATTTTAGAAAAATTTGTGTTTTTCTTCTATAATTTCTGTATATCTACATAGAATGGTAAAAAAAGCTCTTACAACAGGAATTTATAAAGTTTCACCTTCATTGTTTTTATTCTCCATGTTGATCTATTCTACGAACTATATCTATTACGTGTTAAAACTACCAATACACATTTTTCAATGTATCTATTCCCCCTGGAAAAAAATAGTTTCACTCTGCATTCCTTATTTATTGTCACTATAAAACACATTTATTTAAAACTAATTACATATTCTGAAAGCCCGTGAAGTTTTCTATCACTCTGTATATTTGCCTATTTTTTTACATTCATTTATTGAAAAATAATTTACATACAATGAAGGCACTCTAATGTTCACATTCCCAAAGACTTTATTTTTTCACTGTCATCAAAATTAGTTTTTTAAATTTTTTATCACTGTGAAATTATTATTTTAGAAAAGCATCTATATATTCTGATAGATCTTAAAATTTTCTATCATCCTGCATATATACTTATTTCCTTATGTTCATTTATTGTAAAGAAAATTTGAATCGAATGAAAACATTCTCAATCGACAAGTACCAAAAATCTACACTTTTTTGTTAATTTTGTAGTATTATGTTTGAAATTATTTTTTCTGTGGGGAAAATTTTTTAAAAGGCAAATATAGATTTCCATAGAGCTTGAAATTCTCTATTATTTTATGTATTTTTGTCTCACTTTGCATTCATATACTGCGCTGCATGAATACGAAGCAAGACTAAAATATACAGAATGATAGAGAATTTCATGCGCTATCAAACGGTGTACTTTCTTTTACATAATTTATTTCTTTCGGTTAATAAATAAAAAAAACAGTGGAAAAATGTAGATTTTTGGTATTTATTGATTGAGGATGTTTTCATTCGACTCAAATTTTCTTTACAATAAATGAACATAAGAAAATAAGTAAATGTACAGAATGATAGAGAATTTTAAGATCTATCAGAATATATAGATGCTTTTCTAAAATAAACCGTGAGAAAATAAAGTCATTGGGAATGTGGACATTAGCGTGCCTTCATTGTGTTCAAATTATTTTTTGAATAAATGAATGTAAAAAAATTAGTAAATATACAGAGTGATAGAAAACTCGATGGGCTTTCAGAATATGTAATTGGTTTTAAATAAATGTATTTTTATAGTGACAATAAATAAGGAATACATAGTGAAACTTTTTTTTTCCAGAGGGATATATAGAAAACAAATGGTTTTTTGTATGTTAATATCATTCGCACAGTTGAAATTTAGTCGCTCAAAGTTTTAATCATTTTGAAAGGAAAAAGTGCAACTGTAAGAAAGGTGATCTTTTGTCAGTTGTAAAGCTTTTCATGCTGCACCTTATAGCATATTTTGTTTTTTAATACGATGTAATAATTGATGAAAAACTGAAATGCAAAATATAAGTGTTTAAAATATCTCATCCATTATTTTTTGGGAATCAAAAATGCACGTGACAAACTTTCTTTATTCGCCTGCTTACGTCTTGAACTAAAACATCTGTTTTTGCATAATAAGTATACTTTGATGTGCTTTTTTTACAATGATTATTTATTTTTTGGTATTACTTAAGTAATTGCAAAAATATATCAATAGGAAAATTACCAAGAACTCCTTCTACATACATTATATTTTGAAAGAGAAAACTTTGGCTCATTTCCTTACGATAAAAACTTCACTTCGATTTTTTCTTAAAAAATTGGATTTTTTTAATAAGAAAGGGATCTTTCACTGTTGATATCAGATATAGTGATATTCGCAATGACTTTGGCTTTCTAATTGTTTTCATGAACAATTTTCAAAGTGATATGATTGTTAAATTTAATTAAAAGAATCGAATGTTAATCTTACCTGATGATTTTATTGTATTATTTGATAATTGTAAACTAAAATAAATAATTTAAATTAACTTAATTTAAAATTCAACCAAATCTTGATTCGTATTTTTCAATTATTATTTAGTTATATGTAAATAAACAAAACTTTAACTAAATATGAGAGATATGATGAAATTATTTTCTTTTTTCTACATATGTTGAACTAATTAAAACTTCTCTTCTGTTCGAAAAATGATAATTTTCAGACTAAAATTGTGTTTTGTACAGACCAAATTTATAGAAAAAAATGACTTATGTTCTACATCAAATTCTATGTTTGTATAAAAGATTCTATATCGCTGAAAAAAATTCAAGTAAAATGGAAGTCATTGTTGATTTTATTAATCTAGCACAGTTGTCTATTAAGACAATTCAGTGTCAGTTACACATCTATTGTTAATCGAAATTTTTACTCATCACATTATATACAAGCCGCACTTTTCAAAAGCAGTTAAATCCATGCTTTCATATATCTCTTAGCTATAACTGTGATATGAGATACAATCTTTAGTAAACAACTCCTTGAAATGCAATATGTCGGAATTTCGGGAACAGATCATTTTAGATATGGATCGTCCGCAATTAGCTCAGCTGGTTGAGAATACTTCTCACCAAATCGTTGCAAATCTTTGTGAAGTAATATCGGTTTTCTGAAATTTTAATTTAGCACGACTTTTTCAAAAATAATTTACTATTGAAAGAGTAAAGATCAGGATTACAATAAGATTGGTAAATTTATTCTCTCAAAAGATATTTTTAGAGAGATATATTTTCCAATAACTGTAGGTTATAAGTAATATAAAATTTAATAAAAATATACAAGAAGATATTAATGCGAAAGATAAGCTTAGAAATAAAATATTATCTACTCGGCAAGTATCAATGTAAACGATTATAGTTGACGAAAAAGCCTATAGTTTATTTTTGAGCTTAGACCAGTCGCGAAATCTTTATCGTCATCTTTAACATAGTTTTCTTAAATGTTCGATTTTTTCAGTATGCTATATTTAAGAAAAATAATGAATTTTATTTTAATATAAATAATCATGACCTGAACGATTCTTAATCTTCTTCTGAATACGTCTCAGAATAATAATATTACCTGCTTATTGATTCGGATATTGATTGAGATGTGGCTGAAATAGAGTTGAAAGTTTGTGAAATATTCTTGAAAGAATTCAAATATAATTTTATAGTTTAATTATTAATTAAATAATAAGAAAAGATTGATTTACTTTTGATGGAGGTTCAAGAAGTGGATATGGTGGTTGAATTTCTTTAAGTTGTATCATATGAAGACCACCTGATTGATTAAGACAAGAGGCAACTCTGAATTGTCGTCCAGGTGGAAGAAGAATTTCGTCTTCATTTTGAAAAAATGAATGATTACGAACATCTTTTCCACTTACACATTCAATAGTAAAAAAAGTTCTTATTCCTGTCGAACCCAAAAATTGTTCATTTTTCAAAACCTTCATAGTTGATGTACATGAACTAAATCCCCACCAAATAATTTCTTCTCCTTCAGGATAATATTTTCTTATATCACGTTTAATACCACGATAAACAAAACGATTTCGTGATGGTAGACGTGCAAATGCAGTTAAAATTAGTTTTAGGAATAAAAACCATGGAATTAATTGTTTTCGATTTTCAGAACGAAGAGTTGCATTTAATACATAATAAAGACATTCTTCTTGTGGAACCCATTCCATTGAATAAAGCATTATTGAAGCTGATTCATCTATTGAAAGACCATCAGCTGGAGGTTTTTTACATTTCATTTTAGCAACATATGCCATTCGTTTAACATCGGGTACAACTGAAACTATTGGTTCAATAGCTTCTTCGAGTGTAACCAGAGGTTTTTTTTCATAACCTTGAATAGGCATTAACATCTGAAGAGGTTCTTCAGCAAAATCTGAAAATCGTTGATTATGTTGTGAATCATTATTGTCAGGATATTTTGAAGCCATTTGTTAATATCAAGTTTCAAATTAATTCTTAAAAAGTACCGAAAATTAATTATATTGAAGATTAATTTTTTATCTAAATCATAATTATAGTTTAAGTGAAGCCTTTAACATCGGAACTGTCAAAGAGGTCAAAGATGAATTTTTATTTGAATACAATTCATAGCTTATATAAAAGTTTTCTATTATTGAGGTAAAAAATAAAATGTTGCTTCAATCTATATTAGGGGTCGGACCGTTCAGCTCAGTTCGAAAGAACTGAACTGTTGAAACAGTTCTTTTGATAGGAACTGATCTGACTGTTCATACAGTTCCTTTGAGAGGAACTGATTTGTGAGAACAGTTCTTTCCATAGGAACTGTTTGAAAATTTTCCCAAAACAGAACAATATTACTCAATACCCGGAAGTATTATTCCCATAACAGAATAGTTTTGTTCTGTTTTGGGAATACTACTCTCCGGTATTGAGTAATTTTGTTCTTTTTTGGGAATAATACTTCCGGGTATTGAGTAATATTGTTCTGTTATGGGAATAATACTTCCGGGTATTGAGTAATTCTGTTCTGTTTTGGGAAAAATACTTCCGAGTATTGAGTAATTTTGTTCTGTTTTGGAAAATTTTCAAACAGTTCCTATGAAAAGAACTGTTCTCACAAATCAGTTCCTCTCAAAAGAGCTGTATGAACAATCAGATCAGTTCCTATCAAAAGAACTGTTCCAACAGTTCAGTTCGAAAGAACTGAACTGAACTGTCCTACCCCTAGTATTGATATGAAGGATTCAGTGAAGTTTTATTCATGTTGCAAGCAAGCACACTAATTAACTTGACACTTATACACAAGACGTATGTCTTGTATGACTACAGAAAGATATTGCAGAGCACAAACCAATATCCATGTCTAAACAACTGAATGTATGATTGTCAATGTTACTATTTCCGTGTAATCACTACCCAGACAGACAAGCAACAAAAAATAACAAGTAAAAACGGTGTAAAAATCAATTAACGCGTAAAAAAAAGGAAAAGCGCACATTTTAAGGCAGAAAAACGCGTTAGAAACTAAATTTATACGCGTTTTTCTGCCTTAAAATGTGCGCTTCCCACGTTTTTTACGCCTTAACAATTTAACGCGTAAAAAAA
>JAJEKB010019741.1:72099-164705 GCA_022393335.1 Macrotrachela quadricornifera
AATTATCCTTTGTGAAAAAAATGAATCCGAAAAAAATTTTTGAAAAACTAACATCAGACTCGAGTTCCTCGACCCCGATTACCCCTTCGGTTAAGTTTTATAGAAAATATTAATAAAATGTTTTTTTGACCTTGTGCGGACATACACGCAATCAATCAATCAATCAGACAATTTATGTTCGTAACACTCTTCCTTACGAGAAAGAGAATAATCAGCAATGATGTTCATCACACACCACGATGAAATCATCATTTCGTGAAAAAACACCTATTTTCAATGAAAAATACCAAACCTCACCAATTCCTAACATCAATTGATCAATGCTGATACCATAACAATCAGCAATGGTGTTTATCACCCATCACGATAAAATCATCATTTCGTGAAAAAACACCTATTTTCGATGAAAAATACCAAACCTCGCCAATTCCTAACATCAGT
Source organism: Macrotrachela quadricornifera (assembly GCA_022393335.1). Lineage (NCBI taxonomy): Eukaryota > Metazoa > Rotifera > Eurotatoria > Philodinida > Philodinidae > Macrotrachela > Macrotrachela quadricornifera. The sequence continues at coordinate 72,541 of JAJEKB010019741.1, forward strand.
TGATCAATGCTGATACCATAACAATCAACAATGGTGTTCATCACACACCATAATGAAATTATCATTTCGTGAAAAAACACCTGTTTTCGGTGAAAAATACCAAACCTCACCAATTCCTAACATCAATCGATCAATGCTGATACCACATGATCACCGAACAGACTTCAGATTCGAAGTCCCCGCATCGAATTACCTCTAGAAATGTCTTTTTCGAAAAATCGATTTTCGATGTTTTTTTGACCCTGCGGACATACAAGCAATCAAGGAAGCAAGCAAGCAAACAATTTATGTTTCTAAGACTCTTCTCTACGAGAAAGAGAACATATTCCAAGTACGGTTTAGTTCCATTTCTAGTCATCTGTTATTTTCATATCAATTATATTCTGGTCAAGGTATTCCACTCCTATTTCTTTAATTATCATTTACTATTTTGTTGTTGATAATTAATATTTATTCCTATTTATTTGCACCATTATCCTGATATTATCTTCACAATAAATTACACTTATTAACTGCTATTTCAGTTATATATATACCTTCACTCTTTATCATTTATTTTTTGCTATGATTATTTACAATGTATGTGAACTAACCATTGATAATCCACCCAATATTATTTAATTATATTCAATAAAATCATCTGTTCAGATATATCTAGATATAATACTGATTATTATTGTTATTATTACTTTTCTTTTTTTTCATTATTATTATCAATGCTTATTCATTCAATAAGTTTTTTTTCATTATTTAGCTTCAATTGCTGAAATTGTTCTGGTATACATATATATTTATATATCTATTTACGCTTATTAACATTTACCAAATTATACATCATTTATATTAAAACTATTAAGTTTAATTATATATTGTTGCTGTTGAAAATGTCGGATGACACATCATCACCTCAAACAAAAAAAAAAAGCTGAAAAAAATCGTAAACGACGTCAAATAAAACGAGATAAAGAAGCTCTTTATGCATCAATCTTTGCTCCATATACCCCCATTCATAATCACCAAATATTTTTCATAAGTAATATGATAACAATTGATGAAATTGATTATTTGCTTTCTATAGCATTACGAACTACCCACTTTATTTTTGATACTGAATCAGATTACATTACTGATGATCCTGCACTTATTCAAATACTTTTCGTTGATTCAATTGAAGAAAATTCACCATTATTATTAATTGAAGCTCAACACATTGGTTCAATTCCCTCGTCTTGTCAAAAACCACTTCAACAATTGTTTACTCAAATATTTCGATCTGAAACACATTTATATACTTGGGGAAATTTAATTCACGAGCTGGCACCATTTTTGCCTTATGATTAATTCAACTATCCTATCTTATCCTTCATACATGACGCACAATTAAGGTTTTCGTCGTGGTTTACAAACTGGATCAATTCTTTTTTATTTAATTCATATGATTTAAAGGAAGAACCATCTGATGAAATTATATTAAATGCTCCAGTAGCTGATCCAACTCTTTTTCTTCCTCCTCAATTATTCAACAACAAAAAAATATCAAATAATGAACGTTGGAGTCTTCAAGATTCAATAGCCTATGTTTTCAATAAATATTTATCCAAAAAAGAAACACTAAAAAAATGGTCAATTGGTCTTGACATTCGTTTACCTGATCATGATGCACAATATTCTTTTTCTCATCGTCATAAACTAATTCAATATGCTTGTTACGATTGTCTATCACTCGCTGAATTATTACTTTTTATTTCAAATTCAAATATTACAAGTATCTCCTCCTGTCTCAAATATTCTACTAATACAACACCGGGCGAGTATCAACTTATTTCTGATATGTCATATCCACCTTCTCTTTTTCAGGTACAATCAACATATGACATTCAAATTGTTATTAAGAATATTAATGATACAGGTACAATTGGTTCTGCTGTTGAAATTATTCATGACAATGATATTGGTGATAGTAGTCTAATTAATGATGATATTCACGTTAATCATAATGATCAATTTAATTATGATACTGAACAGAATAATATTCAGGACAATGGCAGCATGGTGATGACAGGTCATGAACCATATGATCGTCATCCAACATTCCCCAACAGCAAATCCAAGAGGCTCAAAAAACGATCTAAAGAAGCTCGTCGAAAAAGAAACATGAAATTAAGTGGTCGACATAGAAAAAATCGTTATAACTATGAAGTAATTCGACAACTTAATACAAGTATTAGCAATGTTAAAGAAATTTTAGCATTGTACAACATCAAATACGCAAACGTTCACAATATTGGGTCTACTCTTTATATTGGCGTTCCAGGTGAAGGAAGGCAGCAGCTATATGAACAGTTATTACCGTCCAACTTATTCATATAACTTTTGTAGATGGGGGAGGTGTTAGGATCTGCCATCTATATACATATATATATAGATGGACGATCCTTCACTCTCTCTCGTTCTTGTCTTTCCTATATACATATATATATATATTTCGTTTTTATATATATATATGTGTTGTTATTGTTATTTAGCCACTAGTTTAGTCATATATTGTTATTTTTGTTTTCATTTTTGTTATTGTTGACTTTTATATATACAAGTTTAGGTTCTTTTGTTGAAATAAAAAGGAAGAAACCAGGATCCTAACAACTACCAACTAATTTTAACCAATATGATCGATTCCTCGACTCCAAAAACCTTTGGTGAAACTCCTGCTTTTTTCCATGTTACGCTCCCTTCAGTCGAGGGAATATTATTTTCCGCTCTGTACTTTAACTAATTGAACAATAATAAAGTAGAAGATAAGATCTATTTTATTCTTATGTGTCACTATTACATAGGGATCATTTTTGACAAAAAGGTCAAATGAATATTTTTTGAAGAAGTTTTGTTAGAAACAAAATAGATAGAGATGCATTGAGTCGTGTATTATAATATTTCATGATCTGATTTTTTTAAAAGTTTTTCAAATGATCTTTTTAAGAGCATAACTGTTTAGAAAGTTGTTACTATGAATTTTCAATTAATCACTAATCGAAGGTCTACAAACTGGAGAAATCTTAAATGAATAATATGTATTCTAGTGAAGCTTTTAATTCTGTTTCTCCAACAACTCCTATGAAAAAAACTTCACTTTTACCCCTTTTCTCTTTTCTGATAAAAAAAGCTATTTGTGCAATTCCTCCAGTATTAAACATGATGTACCTACTGCTACTAATTTTCTAAAAATATTTAAAACAAAAATTAATTATATTCTTTGATAGTACATAAAATTCTATACCGACTTCTGTGTTTGTATTGTACTTTATGCTTGAACAATATGAAAATAAATTGAGTATAATGAAGGTACTTCTATGTCCACATTTCCCAAGACGGTCTTTCCAAGTTTTTATATCTTTCAATAATATAGAAACATCTTTTTTCGTAAAATAATTATATATTCTGACAGAACTTAAAATTCTCTATTATCCCATACATTATTAAGCCACTTTTGCATTTATTTGTTAAGAAATAATTTAATATAATAAAAACATCTTCAATTGACAATTATTGAAAAATCCGCATATTTTTGTAGTTTTATTAGCTTATGTTTCATACATAATAAATTTTCACAAAAATAATGATATATTGTGATAGTTCTTGAAATAGTTAACATTTCTTCACTGTATTTAGATTATGTCTTAATGCATCAATGCAAAATGATACATAAATGTATGGGATGATACAGAATTTTAAGCTCTTAAAGAATATATAATCACTACGTTAAAAAGTTAAGTTTACAATGATAAAAATTTGAAGAATTATTATCTACGTTAGTGACACAAGTCACTCTTTGAGAATGTGAATATGGATATACTTTCATCATACTCAATTTATTTTCATATTATTCAATCATAAAGTAAGATACAAATACAAAAGCTAGTATAGACTTTCCTGTGCTATCAAATGGTATAATTACTATTTTTGAAATGTTCTTTTAGAATGTCAAAGGAGGTTACCTATAGTGACTAACTTTTGCTTTTCGGAGATATATATCGAAATATACTTGGACATTATTTCTTACTTTAGAGCATAGAACTCCAATAAGGATATACTCCGTAGATAGTTTAAGTAGAGTTGAGTTGTACACCATCTACGATAGTAGCATAAAACCACCTGTCACCATCTGTGCCCGTCTTTCGACTCCGCATCTCATCTCCTGTGATGGTTCTAAGAACTTGGCTGTCACTGTCTATGATAGCTAATTAGAGACCAATTAATTAATTAAAATATTGATCACGGTCTGTGAGTGGAAAATGGGTCCAAATTTCTTCCCTAAAACACTTCAATGCTCTCTTTTAAATCGTGTTTTACAAAAGAACATTTTTCTTTGAGATTTACAAAGATGAAGAAAAATATTTCAAAAATCGATATTAGAAAAGCAATAAAATATATTGAAGATACATCTTCATTCCCTCCTCTCAACAATGAAAAATTACAGCTGCTTATTTTAAATCAATATGACTGATGACTTTTAAATTTCGAAGTAAAATAGTGGATGAGGCACAATAAAGGTATCTCTGAGTATTTTTCGAATATTTTTATCAAATGACTAGCGGAGGTACCCGCTGCAAAGAGAATATGGTTGAAGTTTTGCATCTTCAATCCGACTTTTTCTGCTGTACGTAACACATCTTTTATAGGACTGTTTCTCTTGTGAGTGAACCATCTGCAACAGAAATTTTCGCGTCACATCTGAAACCTATTGGACCGGACTTTTACCGGCATGCGTCAGGTATCTTTAACAGGATTGTTCCTGCTATGCGTTAGGAGTTCGCCATTGGACTCTTCTTGCCGTATGTGATACCTCTTTCACAGGACTTTTTTCACTGTACCTGGAACCTCTGCTACAGTGCTTTTCCCGCCGTGCATGGGATATCTTTTACAGAGCTTTTCCCGCCGTGCATGGGGTATCTTTCACAGAGCTTTTCCCGCCATGCGTGGAATATCTTTTGCAAAGCTTTTTCCGCCGTGCTTGAGGAGTTTTTCAGAGCTTTTCCCACCGTACATGGAGCATCTTTCACAGAGCTTTTCCCGCCGTACTTGGGGTATCTTTCACAGACCATTTCCCACCGTGCATCAGGCATCTTCAACAGGACTCTTCTCATCGGGCTCAAGCTAACATGCTCACTCGCATCCACTCTGGACACGATCACTTTCAAATTTACATTGAACTGCGTCATTTAATTAGAAAGTGACTAAAATTACGGTCTCTTACGACTTGAATGAAGTTTCACGCACACCTCCCTTTCTCACCGCCAATCATTCAGCTGACTTTCCTTAGTGCACTCAAGGAATTGATGCGGATAGTTCCGTGACGCCATCTCTCATGATGACTAAATACATAGCAAACAGACTCATCAGAATTTCGATCTGTATTGATCGCGATGAAATTTCACCCATCCCCTTCTACGCACCCCGTTTGGTAGTTTCAACCTCAAGTTGACTTCCCTCAGAACCCAAGGAAGTAGTGTGGAAACTTTTTTAACGCTAGCTATCACACGGACTGACTGCATAGCGAACAGACAAACGTTTTTCTTTAAATATATAGATACGTCATCGTTGTGACTCAAATAAACAACGAATACGTTGTTTCTGTGAGTCATAGAAAACTAATGGATACATTATAGTTGTGAATCAAGGAAACACTTCTATACATTTTTTTCTCTTATAACCTATTAGAGACCTTCGATTTTCACATTTAGACCAAATAACTATCCATACAAAATGATTAACCTTAGAATCATAACAAATTCGCTAAATTTCTGAAAAATTCATCCAATTTCATTGTCATATGACATGGGTGAAATTTCACCCAAACACTCCCATCCTACTCCTATTAATGGTAACAGCACACTATAAACCTGCCGCTGGACTCAAAAAAGCATTGGAAAATTTGGTAGTGTTAGTTATGACAATAATATCTGGATGAGATTTCACCCACACCCCCCCAAAATTCACACTTTCGGTGGGTGACCCCGCTATGACCTTCCTCCGGGTCTGGGGATGCATCATGGAAAGTTTGGTGCCGCTAGCTCGTACAGGCACCGAATGCATAACGAACAGACACACACACAGACAGACAGACACTCTTCTTTATATATATAGATAAATAATATAAAATTTTATGAAAATATACAAGAAGGTATTAATTCGAAAGATAAGCTTAGGAATAAAATATTATCTTTTTGATATGTATCAATATAAATGATTATGTTTGAAAAAAAACTAGTTTATTTTTAACCTTAGATTAGTCATAAAATCTTTATCTTCATCCTTAGTATGGTTTTTCACGTGCTCGGTTTTTTGAATTATATTTATGAAAACTAATGAATTTTATTTTAGCATAGATAATAATAAATCTGAACTATTTTTTAAACTTTCTTTAAATGTATCTGAGAATAATAATATTATCTGCCTATTGGTCTGGATATTGATTGACTAATGGCTGTAATAGGGTTGAAAGTTATTGAAATATCATTGAAAAAATTCAAATATGATTTTATAATTTAATTACTGATTGAATAATAAGAAAAGATTGACTTACTTTTGAAGGAGGTTCAAGAAGTGCATATGGTGATTCAATTTCTTTAAGTTGTATCATATGAAGACCACCTGATTGATTAAGACAAGAAACAACTTTGAATTGTCGTCCAGGTGGTAGAGGAATTTCATCTTCATTTCGTTTAAAACCACGATAAACAAAACGATTTCGTGATGGTAGACGTGCAAAAGCAGTTAACATGGGTTTTAGGAATAAAAACCATGGAATTAATTTTTTTCGATTTTCAGAACGAAGAGTTCCATTTAATACATAATAAAGACATTCTTCTTCTGGTTCCCATTCCATTGAATAAAGCATTATTGAAGCTGATTCATCTATTGGAAGATTATCAGCTGGAGGATTTTTACATTTCTTTTTACCAACATATGTCATTCGTTTAACATCGGGTACAACTAAAACTATTGTTTCAACAGCTTCTTCAATTGTAATCAGAGGTTTTTTTCCATAACCTTTAATAGGCATTAACATTCGACAAGGTTCATGAACAAAATCTGAAATTCGTTGATTATGTCGTAAATCATCATTATCAACATATTTTGAAGCCATTTATTAATATCGAAATTGAAATTGATTATATTAAACATTAACTTTTGTCTAAATTGTAATTATAATTTAAGCAAAGACTTTAATATCAGAATTTTCAAAGAGAAGTCAAATATGAGTTTTTATTTGAAATATGATTTATAGGTTATATAAAAATTTTCTATTTGTGAGGTAAAAAATAAAATGTTGATTCAATTAACGTTTATAATTCAGATAAGGTGTTTTCTATAAGTATGAGTAGATGTCTAATCTGGGTAGTGGAAAATGGTAAGATTTTTCAAATTTCATCTACAAATATAGTAGGAAAACGAAAAATTTATCCTAGATGAACATATATTAATAAGATTAAAAGGTATCTATATGATTGTAGGAGACATTATGTAATTCTTTGATAAGCTTTCAGAATACTGACACATCAAAGTGTAATTTAAGATAAAAATAGGCTTTGCGAAAAAGTGTTTGATATATAATCGACTAAAATGCCGAATCCTGTAGAGAGGGTGTAGAAGTGTTGGATGAATGCAATTTTATTATCCAAAGTATCTACAGACTGCAGTGGGAGCACGTAAGAGTAACTTCAAGGTTTTTGCTGATACAATTCACAGTAATTTTAATTAGTTGTGAAGATGAAAAAGTAGTTAAATGATTTTTTTGACTTTTCTACATTTAAATGTAGCAATTTAATTTCGAAAATACTGTATTTTCTATATCAGTAACATATTAATAATCAGTCTCTACTAGATGTATAGATCTCACAAATCATTCACTATACAATTCCAGTGCTAAATGAACTTACAATTACTACACAAGATTGGCATTTATTATTTCTTGAAGACGTATATTTATTTAATGCCTAATGTGTCTTATCTACTCTACATTTGATTTATCAAAAAAAAGATCCGTTACGCAGGCAAAAGTACTTTTATACAGATGAATATTTGAGGTGAGAATGTCTTTCTTGTTGCGCACTTCATCAAAAGTTTCTAATTCTCCACCACTACAATACAATCATTATTTTTAAATACAATAATAAACTTCGATAAAACTTATGTTTTGCTCTCCTAACGTAATTTGACAAAGGTTTTCATTTTATTTACACCATTTTGGTGTCGTTAGTTATTTTAACAGAATAGATATTTCTTGAGTTATAATTATAATTTAGATAAAAGTTTATTTCTGATCTGTTTTTTGTTCACTCTAGTTCAAGATAAAGTTCATCGATGTAACTCTTTTGTCTTCTGATTAAATTCACTCTATGCATCATCTATTATTTTTCGTTAACTTTAGTTTTGAAAACTATTAGCAACTAAATACACATGTACAAAAAACTGTATAATATCAGCATGAACGATCATTTTGTATAAAAAGTAATCGTTGCGTTTTCTGTTAAGATTTTCTAAAGTGAAGCATAATAGACAGTTTAAAAACTACTATCTTATTTTTCGAAAGGACGTAAAGGCAAAAGAAGGCAAATTGATTTATTGATATTGTTCTTGACCAACCCAATTGAATCATACGTTAACTAAAAGTGTACGCTGAAAATAGCGTTTTAATAGAATATCGACTACTAGAAGCTATCAATGAAATAATTCATTTTTGAACCATATTCCAAAAAGTTTCTAGGCATACCCTTCTCGTGAAGTGATTTTGTACTTTTATAAACAATTTTTAGAAGATTACCATCGCAAAAATCCAATTTCACTTTAAGCTAAAATCATATTTGGATTTCGATCGTTTTTTTATCGTAAAATTTCTTCCAGATTCTCCTCAGAAACTACAGAAGGATGATCTCATTGAAAATTCTACGTTTATTGTCAGGATATTTGCTATTCTGCCATCTTATAACTTCAAAGAATTTTTTAAAATATTCTTTATTATATATAACAAAGAAAACTATTTGATGAAACAATAAATAAATAATTTTTCTTTTTTTCATTTCATAGAATAATCTTCCATATAAGTTCTGTGTTTGATTTATATAACAAGACTAAATAATAAAGATATGATACACAGCATTAGTATATTTTTATTGATCGTTATTCGTCTAATTTATATATATATATTATCAACGACAAAAACAAAGACATTGAAAATATTTAGTTTATATAGAAAAAGAAAATCAGATTTATTTCAATTTGATGAATTTGTCAATGTCTCTAAATCTCTACGGCATTGCATGAAAAAACACTTGAGAAAATTTATTTGATTAAAAATTGTTTATCTATTTTTAGAATTTTTTAATTATTCAATATTTTCATGTCTCTTGTTTGTGTAAAATATTATTATTTATCAGAAATCCTAATGTTTCCATCTCGAAAAAATCCTATATATTTATTTCATTAAAAAATTTTTTTTGGTATTAATTCAATATTTCATTTGGGATTATGTTTTATCTTCTATTGTATCCAGTTTATAAATAGAATTGATAAGACACCCATGTGAAAGAAAACGGCGTCGTAAACGGCCTTAAGCGGTGTAACACGACGAAAAACGACGCCGTTACGGGCCGTTTTACGTGAGCTCGTAAAACGATGGAAATAGGGCGAAAGATGATGGCCGTTTTCTAGCAAAAAAAACGGCCCGTAAAACGAGCTGCCGGATTACGGCGAAATACTATGACAATTAGTGCCTTAATACGCCGTGTTTTAGCCGTTTTAGGCCGTATAAGACGCCGTTTCCGACGGTCGGAATGATGGACATGGGCAATTAATTGGATGAAAATTATCATTACTGAATAAAGGATTATTTTAATTAGGTAACAAAATGAAAGGAAGATTTAATTTTGAGAGTAATAAAAGAACATGATCGAGTACAAAAAAAAGATTTTTATCAATATGAATTAATTGTTTTTCATTATGAAAAAAGCCAATGATAAAGTGTAACAAAGTAATTCATAAAATGAGTTTTCTCGATTTATTTCTAAAAATATTTCTTCTAAAAAGAGTGTTCCCTATTTTCTAATCCCTAATGCAACTTTATTTTTTTATATACTGGTTAAACCAAAAGAATTGATATTTGTATTATGTATACTATTAGCCTATCGCTACTTTATACTAAAATTTGAACTTTCTATATATTATCATAATCAGTTTGGATGCATCACAAAAAAAAAACGCCAATGAAAAATTCGAAAAAATCGAGATATTTTTCATGTATCACTATAACGTTATATAATAAAAGTTAGCTTTTCTAGTTTAAAATATTAACATCACTAAAAATAGGATTATTTTATCGTTCTTTATATTATGTTCGTACAATTTATTGTTTATATATTTTTCATTTATCACGATCTGATAGATACCAGAACACAAAAATATACTTAGATTAGAAAAAGTATTTCTTCGTCATGAATAGATAATTAAAGGAAGACAATTCATTTTATTTACAATTATAGCATTTCTAAATGAAAAAGTTAGATCACTTTTGTATTATTTATACTTTTGTAACTGCACTAAGTAGAAGATTAGAATGGTGAATAAATATATTGTCATTGACATTATTTTTATTTTTTAAAATTTTAATATGTAATGATTTTTTTCGATTTTTCATTGGTTTTTTGTGTGATGTATCTAAACTGATAATGATAATATATAGAAAATTCAAATTTTAGGATAAAGTAGAACTAGACTAATAGTACACATCAGCTTGTCCAAACGTAACGTTGTGACATTTTTGATATCTTGGTTTCCAACTATCTCAAGAACGATAATAGCTAGAAAAATTCGTTCGAACATCATTCGACGCAGCTCGTTATATTCTCTTCATGCTATAAAAATGAGTATTTTTGGTTGAAGTGCCGAGCTGCTAGAACGATTTTTTAGTCGCGTAAGGCCCATAACATAAAAGGATTCTTTTTCTTCGGTACTCTTACTTAAGCTTTAAATTTTAAGAAAGTGTCTATCTAAATAAATTAACAAAAATGCAGGTTTCGAAGAGTTTTGAATGAGCTTTCGAATGGTAAAAAGATTTTTCTTAAAAATTTTAATACTTGTGAAAAGAATGGAAAAAATGAACATAACGCTGTGACACAGCTTTTTGTTCATCGATTTTCGGGTACTTACCATGGCCAGAATTTGTTCATTTTTACATATGTTAGTTGTTTTGGTGTATTTAGCTTGGAATCCAAAAATGAGATTGATTCATGGAAATGGAAGCTTCCAAACTGGATCCTAAGGTAGAAAATGCACCACAATCTACAACCTGTTCTTAGCTACGAAAGTTAAATCCAAATATACCTTTTTGTAGAGAATGAAATTCTGCGTGGAATGGTATGTCTTTCGTCGGTTTATAATAAAATTTCTTGTTTAGATCACTGAAAATACAGTTTTTCAAAAGTTTGGAACCTTATTCGCGATGAGAAAAACTGACGTTTTCTAGAAATTAATGTCAGATTCGTTATCAGCGCTAAAAACTACGTCGGATAGTCTACGCAGATCCGTTCATGTCGACAAAAAAATTTTTCAAAACTGAATCAGCGAAATGTCGCGTTACGTGGACAAGCCGACATACTACAAATATCAATTAACTCTTTTGTTTCATCCGATAAATAAAAAAAGAATAAGGTTGTACAAGGAATTAGAACTTAATTGATAAACATATATATTACACGTATGTATACAAATCATACAATACAGACGTCAATATGAAAGCAATTAAGCATATAAGAAATATATGGGGTATTTTTATTTTTTTTTCATTCATTTGTGATATATGAATGAAATTTAATGACGAACATGACCGACAAAATCACCCGCTTTGTCAATAAATAATATCATATATAAGAGACTGAAATTTATCATTTATTTCAATAAATTAAGTGAGTCTCTTAGGATTAGATAGCGTCCTTGAAAATTTTTTTCGTTTTTCATTCAATTGAATAAATTTTTTTCATATTCAATTTGCCATTGATTATTAATTAAATGACTCTTTCTGTTCCAAACGCAACAGTCATTTAATTGATAATCAAAAACAAATTGAATATGAAAGAAAATTATTCAATTGAATGGAAAATCACCCAAAATTTAAGCATTTACATATCTTTTTTTCAGAAATAAATATACTACTGTTACATTGGAACAGAAAGAGTAGTATATTTATTTCCACCCCAAATTTTCACCCAAGGGTGAGTGCTGTCCGTTTGTTCTAACTACTTTTCTTTTAGCGTTGAATTATTGCATGTTTTCAACATTAATTCAACCCAGAGAGATACTGCTCTTGTTGGACAAAGACAACAGAAAGACCTTTTATGTACGTACGTATGTACGTACATTGTCTTACCGCGGTTGGCTTTTGTGCCTCCAACAATCAGGATCTCTCTGGTCGCGCGCGCACACGTGAATATAAATATACATCAATTTATTTATTTCTTTTCAATTAAAATTACACAGCAATCAAAACATAATAATCAATAGCTGAAAATAAATAAAATTTATCAGTTCATCCCATTCATTTCATGGAATTTCAATGTTAAATCGTTGTACTCGATCGTTACCATTATCAACAACATAGAGATTACCTTGTCGATCCAACGACAATCCCATGGGATAATTGAGTTGATTTGCTTGTGCTCCTTGACCATTTCTACCAACAATAACATTTCCTTGTTGGGCTCCTTTAGGCCAACGTACAATACGATGATTATAACTATCAGCTATATAAATATTACCCAATTGATCAACTACAACTCCTTGAGGATAATACAAATGTGTCAGACTATTTCCTTGTCCTTGTCCACCAGCAACAACAATACCTTCTTTTGCACCTTCTATCCATTTCATCACACGGTGATTATTCCAATCAGACACAAATACTGAATGTTCTCGATCGACGAATATGTGGTGGGCCTCATTGAGCTGATCAAGACGATTTCCTTGTCCATTTCCACCTGCTACTACTATTCCTTGGGATTCATCCATTCGATATCTTCTTACTTCATTCTTGACAGTATCAGTGACATAGAGAAATCCATTGTCATCCATTGTCAAACCCCAACAAGTGATGTTTGAAATAATTATTTCTCCACTTGTTCCACTTTGACGAGGCCATCTAACTACTCTTCTATTCCCTTGGTCACAAATAATAAGACTATCTCTCTCTTTATCTACGATCACATCTGTTGGGCAATTCAATTGATGAGTACCATTTCCTTGTCCATGTCCACCTGCCACTATTTGTCCATTTATTTCACCCGATTTCCATGCCACAATACGGTGATTCCAACAATCAGCAACATAAATTGTTTGTTCATCATCCACATTTAAACCGTAAGGGTTAGAGAGTGTTGGATTTTGTCCTCCTACTGTTTGACCATCCTTGTTCCATTTAGCATTTGCAGGAATATCTATCAAACTGGCACGAAGTGGTACTAAAAGAAAGAGAGAAAATGATCATCATCAAAAGAAATCTTTCATTTTCTTTGAGTTGTGAGAAAAGAAAACCTTCTATAATATTGTTTTTCACTCTGTTTGATGTGATAGAGAACAATAGAGAAAATTTTCAGTTGTTGTAAAGAAAAGTCCTATCATAATATATTTTATTGATGTCTATATCAATGATTTCTCAAGTATAAAGAAAATATAAATTGGAGAGAAGCTTTTTCTTGATAGAAGTAGTTTAAAATCCTCGAAACACATATATATATAGAGAGTGTTGCGAAATATCATATTTTAAAATAGTGATAGAAAAAATACAGAGATTTCTTGTTCTGTAGTGGTCTTTTTTTTCTTTTCATATCCGTTATTATGTTGAAATCTATTTCTTTAAGTTTTATTTCATATAATTTTGAACAGTATTCTCTCGAACGAGTACGCAAGCCCACTCTAAAAATATTGTCTCTTTTACTTTCATTCTCATTATTAATAATATTCATTTTGTCTGTTTCATGTAATAGTCCTAAGGAAAAACTTTGATGTTTCAGCGCAAGATTTTTGAAAGATATGATTAGGATCCTGTCAGAATCTCAAAATTGGAAAAATGAAGGCTTTTTGTTCTCATCTTTTAGAATGTGATTGGAATTCGTTCAGTATCATGACAGGATTTTTGTAGAGTTGAACTAGGTTTTCTTCAGAATAGCATTAGGTACTTAGCAGTAGTTGCAAAATGCCTATCAAGCAGAATTCAGAATTTTGTACACTTATGCATTGTTTTTATTTAATTTTGTTTCTCTCATACTTACATAACATTCTATAAAATTCTATTTGATAGAATTCTACTATTATCTTGATTCTGGTTAGAATTTGTTGACAAGTATCAAAAGAGAGGATACGTAATCTGATATACATGAATTGAGTTGTATATAGTATATCTATGGAGTAGAATCCTGAACGAAATTCTACTGTAGCTTCAGAATTCTCTACAGAATTCTGTGTTGTGTATTGTTACATGCATGAAATCAAATGATATCATTTGAGGTATGTTCAGGTTTCCAAAAAAGGAAATTTCCGAAAATACCAAAATTTCCATATCCTAAAAAAACCATAAATCCCTCTGAGAAGAAATTTCTAGGAAATTTCTATACTTCACATTAAACGAAGCAAATTACGCCGAATATTCGGAAATTTCCCTGCTCTTTCACAGATCACAAATGTATCACAAAACAAATTATCAAGAAATTATGGAAATTACTAGGAAATTTCCATAAATATGTCATATGCATATAAACAAAAAAGTATCTGTTCAAGGATCCCAACCCCAAAAACTAGAAAAATTTTCATTAATTTCGGTAACTACAAGGAAATTTCGAAAATTACTAGAAAACTTCCACAATTTCTATATTTATACGATATAGATATGCTAAAATAAGTATAGATTTGAGGATCCCTACCCCAGAGAAAAGAAAAAATTTCAGTAATTTCCGTAATTACCAGGAAATTTCGATAATTACTAGAAAATTTCGATAATTTCCATATTTATACGGTATGGATATCATAAAATGAGCCTAAATTTTAGGATCCCTATCCCAGAGAATAGAAGAAATTTCAGTAATTTCGGTAATTACAAGGAAATATCTATAATTTCCATGTTTCTATGGTATACGTATGTTAGAATAAGCGTAGATTTAAGGATCTCTACTGCAAAAATTAGAAGAAATTTCAGTAATTTCGGAAATTTACTTTTTTGGAAATCTGCCCACTGCTGAAAAATAATGGATAACAGAAATACGATAATGATTTCTCACTTACACCGTAGAATCAAAACATGTTAATCAACTGTTATTCTTATAGATTTGCGAAATATATTCTATTTTAAATTACAAACTATTTCCTTTATAACCTTGATAATGCTATTGAAATAGCGAACTATTTCCACCATTAAACAAAATTTTATACTGTATAATTAAATTTCACTAAATTCATTTATTAAGAATGATAGTAATTTTGCTAGTTTTATAATAATAAATATAAATTATATGAGTAAGTACATGAACTAGAGCTTTCGGCATTTCAAATGCCATCATCGGTAGAGAAAAAAAAGGAAATTGAATCAAACAAGACCTATGATTATTAAATTTTAATATTATTCAATCGATAGTTACATAGGCAAAACGATCAACAACATCTTGAATTGATTATTCGTTTTTCATATTCAATAACAATTCAAAAATATGCAATATCATTCTTTTTTCCTTTTTCTCTCTACCGATGATGGCATTTGAAATGCCGAAAGCTCTAATTCATGTACTTACTCATATAATTTATATTTATTATTATAAAACTAGCAAAATTACTATCATTCTTAATAAATGAATTTAATCAAACAAGACCTATGATTATTAAATTTTAAATTTCACTAGTAAAATATTGGGAAATATAGCTGCTTCTAGAAACATAAAGTGTTACTTAACAAAAGATTTTTGATAAAACACATAAACTAGTCTATTTCTATATTTCAATGTGAAAAGGATGTTGAAAGCTCGGTATGACACAGCTGGACTAAAACTGCATTACTTTAAGCCCTCCTCATAAAGGTCGATTTTTCGAAAAAAAGTCGTAATTGAGTTTTTGTTATAAAAAGATGCGGTGAGATCTCCTTTTTCAGAATATTTATGATTTTTCGAAAAGGAAACAGATTTTGACGGATGTGTAGGTCAAAATTTAGACCCACTAGGACGTTTTCCGAGTAATATTCGATCTTCTTTTACATTTTTCTCAGAATCGATTTTTGGAGCATACCGTTTCCGCGGGCAAGGATTTCTTGATAATGACTCAATATGAAAGGAATAATTTTTTTCTCTTATATAGGGGACAGTTACGGTTAGGAGTTAACAAGCTCCGACTTTTGAATTTCTCTTTTGATGAAATAAAATGCTTAGATATTCTATATTTATGAGTGCTTTGAATTTGTCAATTTTTGGAAAAACTTTTTTTAAAAATCAAATAAAGGGAAATTCAAAAATCGGAGCTTGCTGAGTCTTGCCCCTAAGGGTGCTCTACAATCTAAAAACCACCCCAACATGATTAGTTAGTAACCCCATTGTGAAATCCTTGCCCGCGTAAGGGGTATTGAATTGACTAGAACTCGTGCATTTCTTTGAGGTTTGGGGAAGATATTTTCAGTATAATCTATTCTAGCTAAGGCTAACATTCTCTGAAGTTTGAAATTGGAAGAGAAAATAATAAAGTTCGTTTCTGAGAGAGAAGACCTTAAACTGATTTGCAATAAAAGTTTTTCCTTATCTTTCAGGGCGCCCTATCCTGAAAGTAGGACAGAGCGGGGCCAAAAGCATTTGATGAGTCATTTTTTTATCAGGACAGGGTAGGGCAAAAAAAAGTGCCCTGTGGACACCTCTGGTTCTATATTTTGTGTGGAAGGAAGTGGTATATCTGATAAGATAGAATTCTGAACAAAATTCTACTGATTATTAAATGATTAAATTGTATTCATTTGTTTGCATTTGTTTTTGTTTTGAATCGACAGTTATTATCGTAGACTAGCGTGGATGTTTTATTTGAACGATGGCATGAACTTCTTACACATCTTTTCTTTATTCTGAATAAAATTGTGTTGTTTTCTTTTTAAGAGAGAATTTTGTTTTCTTCTGATGGAAATAGAATTCTGTTAAAATTCTGCTTTAGTTTTTGAATTCTAAGCAGAATTTTACATTTGGAAGAAGCGCTTGGAAGGAATGAAGTTCGTTTACAGTCAATTCACTGCCTAATATAAACAAGTCTACAAAATTCTGAATTCTGCTTGGTAGGTATTCTGCAGCCTCTCGTATACTGTTATAATGCTAAGACATATTTAGGATTATGTGCAAAGTTTCAGGTTTATAAGTCTTGTGCTTCGCTGTGGTCCGTCATTGCTTTTATGATAAGTGCACGCAACTTCCTAACAGATAACCCATCATAAATAGAAGAACTTTACATTTCATTTTTTGATTCCTAAATACGTTTTATTAAAAAATCAAAATACACTAAAAGATGCAGCGTGAAAAGCTCTATAATTTGCAACGGACAACTAATTTTACAGTTGCATGTTTTGTGTTAAAATCTCGACAGTTCTAAGCAATCGAATTCCGACACTGCGAAAAAAACAATTTTTTTGATAAAAGATGAATTCGTTTTATTCTCACTTCATCTTTACATTACCTAACAACTTCTATTAAACAAAAACAAAACATATCATAAGATGCAGCATGGAAAGCTCTACAGTTTACATAAGACAGCTACTTTTGAAGTTACCCTTTTTGTTTTGAAAATCGAGAAAATTCTGAACAATTAAATTTCAATGTTGCAAAAAAAGTGGTTTTTTCTGGTATGTAACGGACGCGTTTTTTTTTCTTAGTCATCAATTGATAAGTTTTATTTAAAAAAACAAAATAGACTATAAGATGCAGCGTGAAAAGCTGCACAATTTACAAAGAACAGTTTATATTATATATGCAACTATTGTTCTTAAGTAAAACCAAAATTATGAGAGAGAAATTTTCTAGAATGCAAAAATTCTACACGAACGAAGACTTCCTTTTTTTCGTATTTCATCCTTTTATCATTGAATACGTTTTCTTATCAAAAAGTGGAATATGATGAAAGATGCAGCGTGAAAAACTCTACATTTTGCAAACAATAGTTTTATTTTAATTGCGTCATTTTTATTCTGAAAATAAAACCAAAATTCTCTAAATTATGTATCGTAGTGTCAAGATTTAATTGCTCAGAATATTTGTTTACTTTGAAAGAAAAAGTATAAATCAACGTAAGCTTTATACTGTAGATTGTAGAGTTTTTCACGCTGTATCTTCTGATATATTTTATTAATTTTTTCACAAAATGTTTTAAAGGATTAAAATATGAAATTCAAAGTTTAGAATACTTCAATGCAAACTGAAGCATTTAGAAGAACCGGGCGAAAAAACTTTTGGAATGCCCTATGTATGCAATCTACTAATCCTACAGAACATCTCAAGTTTTAGAAAAATTTATGTTTTTCTTCTATAATTTCTGTATATCTACATAGAATGGTAAAAAAAGCTCTTACAACAGGAATTTATCAAGTTTCACCTTCATTGTTTTTATTTTCCATGTTGATCTATTCTAGGAACTATATCTATTACGTGTTAAAACTACCAATGCGAATTTTTCAATGTATCTATTATGACAATATTTTAATAAAGTGTTTTCGATATCTCTCATTTCAAATGCACAAACAACGTGTCTATTTATACACAAGTAACGCTTATCTAAAGACTCGCTCAGCTCTTTCTCGTAGAAATCGTGTTTCTAAACTACCGTCAAGCTATTCATTTATAAAATTAAAAAACCCAAAGTCAGATTCAAGTTCCTGGATATCAACTGCCTTTGACCAAACTTCATAAAAACAAATGTTTTTTATTAAAAATTTGTCGCTTATTTAAAAAATTGAGCTTTAAAAAAATTTTTAGAAAAGTGGCTTCAGATTTGAATTCCTCGTTCTCGATTACCCTTCGGTCAACTCTTATAGAAAAAAAACCTTTTTTATCTTTACTTAATTTTTGGACCAATCAATGAGATGCAGACATAAAAGTAAACAAGCCAACAAACAAACAATTTATGTTTGTAAGACTCTTCTCTACGAAAAAGAGAATTACCTGTTTGTTGCTCGACAACATATACTTGTTTAAAAATGTCATTGATACTTGCTTGTAACTGATTGACGCCTTCAATCCGATATTCAGTTTTAATAGGCTGTTTCAATTCTTTTAATTCTGTCATAAGTTCTTCCAAATAGTCTGTTACTTTTTTGTTAACTTCCAACAACTGTGTTTGATCGTTGGTTGAAAGAATTTTTTCAAAGTCTTTAGTATATTTGGTTAGAGCTATTTGTTTGTTTTGCAATAACACCAGATAATTGTCAACCGACATCTTGTTTTTTTCCTCGATTGCACGGATCTGATTCTTCAGTGTTTCCTCATAGTTATTAATTGTCTGACGTAAAGAATTAAAAGCCTGAGCGATGAGTTCTATATTGGTAGCTTCACTGCCACCTTTTAAAAGCATTCCTTGAGCTATCGTCTGGCTGAGAGATGTTTGTGTTTCCGTGAATCCAGTTTTCAACTATAATGTAAAGAAGTCATTTTTATGAAATTAATGATGAAGTTATCGTTCGACACAAACCTTTTCTGTTATGTCTAGTATCACATCAGTTAAGGGAACGGGGGTATGACCGTTATGTTCTTTAGATAGCTGACAATCTGCACAGATTAGTTTCTCGCAACTACACCAATATCTTAATTTTTGATCACGATGTTTGTCACATAGTTTGAGTTCTGCCGGTTTTTCATGAATGGGTACTCGACGATGTTGTGAAAGCGTACGTCCTTTATGAACATTTGTACAACATTCTGTACAGTAGCTAGCTGTGCAATCAGTGCACCAGAAATCTGCCACAGCCAATAAACATTCTCCGCATTGAGCTAAAATGTATACAGTAAAGATAGGCGAAAGGATTCCAAAAATGAAGGTTTTTCATAAAAACGAATACATGGAATACAGTTATTTGTATACAGAGTGGTTAATCTATATCCTTAAAACATTTATAAGACTTTGACATGATCTAAGCAATTTTCCAATAAATATTAATAAAATATATATTTACATGTTTCCTTATTTTGCTCATTTGTATCTACTATGTGAGGTAAAACATCAACCATATCACGCACAATTCGATTGATGGGTAATGAATTGATTTGATCCCTTTCAATCATCGTTCCATCACGCATAGGGCAATCAAATTGACCACGATTGCTAGAGGCTGTATTACGAATACATCGAAGACAATATGTGTGCGAACATGGTAATATTCGTGGATCGACAAAGTAATCCAAGCAAATGGCGCAGGTAATCAAATCGCCAACTTGGTGTTTTTGTTGTGAGGGTGATGATTTTGATGCCATGTTGTTTAATGCTGTACTAATGAGGAAGAGCTAATTAAAAGTAGTTTTGATCTAAAAGTAAAGAAGACACAGAATATATTCTAGTCTCTTTCATGTATTGAGGAACGAGCGAGGTCCTAGAATCCAGAATTTCTAGAATTTCTTGGGTTTCCATAGAATTCCTTAGCACTTCCAATAAACTTATGCGTTTATCAAAGAAGATCGTCTGTGTCACAATGGCTTCATAGGTTCATGTCTCTTTTTCCTATATTCTATCCATTTGTGATCATCAAATATAATAATTATATATATTATTCAACAAGTGGTCCAGAATAAATATCAATCTCAATAATTCGGAAATATCTTTGTTAGTTTTCATCTCATTGTTCAGAACCAAACTTCTTCTCAGAAGATTTACTGTAAAATTCTGCACAATACAGGATATTCTATTCAACAAAGCCATTTTCATTTATTTTTAGAATACCATAAGCCTGAGCACACGCACCATATACAACTTTCCAAGTTTTCAATTTTTTTCAGAATTCTTCGCACGTCATTTTAACTCTTGTATCTTTTTGGCTTCTACCATGATACTTTTGACTCTATTTTATGACTTAGCTCGCTTTAAATAACGATATTAAGGGCAGTTTGGATTATACAATAAGCTGAGGATGTCATAATAAAACTCATCGTGATATAGGAATTCAGATGATGCATGAAAAAACTAATAAAAACTTAAATCTTCGAAAACTGTATATCATACATTGGCTCAATTTTATAGTAATGCAAGAATGAATGAAAAAGCATGCAATTCAATAGAATTGTTCTGTTACACGCAGAATTTCATGCTAAACATTTTTTCAAAAGTATGAGATCTATATTTCACTTGTAGTTTATTTCTACAAGTAACGCTCGTCCGAGGACTCCCTCAGCTCTTTCTCGTAGAAGAACTGATTTCAGATGTTAGATTTTTAATACGTTATTATGTATTTAAGTTTATTTCTACCTAAATTAGATACTTTTACATAAAAAAAACAGTAAGTATTTATACTAAATGCTAGATAAAGGATTAGATATTTCAAATAACTAATAATAGAATTAGGAAAGCACCTGAGTAATTACATAAAAGAAGAAAGTCAATAAGAAAAAAATCCAGAAAACACACGACAGGAAATACCTGATACAACGAAAGAAAAGAGGCAAGTACAATGATTAACAAAAGTGTAAATAAAGAAAATGAACATATTTGAATAATTATTTTCGGATAATTTCAACATATACGTCTTATATATTTGCTATAACACTGGACTCTTAGCAAAGTACTTATTTGCATACATTCAAAACAGAGACAGGATACTTAGTAAAATACTTGGTACTTTTCGTACTTTTTATTTAAAAGCTCAAGTATAAGTAAAAATTTTACAGTACAAGTATATGTACTGGTACTTAAAAAATGTACTTGTGTACTGGTACTGAATACTAATTTACTTAAGTACTGTACTATAAGTACAAAATGTACTTTTTAACAGTTTCTTCAAAATATTTATCCTTATGCTTGCATTACTGATACATTTATTTGTGTAAGATTTCTTTTGATTATTTATAAAATTTCTTTGCTTGTTTTCAGTTCGTCTAGCTTTTGCACTGTTATTCAATTATATAAATTTTCTTGAATTATATATCTGTCTTAAACCTTATTGATGTTTGCTTTCTTGTTGTATTTATAAAAGTTTATTTTACCTGAATATGACTTACAGTAAGTATGCAGATATTTTTTTTTGACTACTCCATTGTACATATAGTAAGTAATTCCAAATGAATAGGAAAAAATTATATTGTAAAAGAAAAAGTCATCATTGGACTAGTGTAACGACTTTTTCTTATAAAAAAAATAAAAATAAAAATAAGTATCAAAAAGAACTAGATTAACAATATATGACAAAAGAGGGCAGTTGTGGTAAAAATTGATGTATTATTTATTCATAGTAAAATTTGATTTATTCTTACAAGGGAACCTTCCCAACTGGTTAATCGCTTTTGAGCTCAGTCTCTATGCATAAGGTAGACCCCAATGAGGTATGAAAAATCCCAAAAGGACAAGTCCCCATAGGGCTTCTTCTTAGAGTTATAAGCATTTTACTGAAATTTTACTGTGGAGTATGGTATATAGTAAAAACTCGAACTATTGTATTTTAATCTGAAACTTTGCTCATAGAGTGGTCTATTAATGGGTAGAATATCCTGAAAATTTCAGCTCTAAAGAACATTTTCTTCATAACGTATTCAGCCTGCTAAAACTCACCCAGTTTCCAAAATATTTCTTGGTTTTTTTAGACTTTACTACGTTATGAAGAAAATGTTCTTTAGAGCTGAAATTTTCAGGATATTCTACCCATTAGTAGACCACTCTATGAGCAAAGTTTCAGATTAAAATACAATAGTTCGAGTTTTTACTATATACCATACTCCACAGTAAAACTTCAGTAAAATGCTTATAACTCTAAGAAGAAGCCCTATGGGGACTTATCATTTTGGGGTTTTTCATACCTCATTGGGGTCTATCTTATGCATAGAGACTGAGCTCAAAAGCGATTAACCAGTTGGGAAGGTTTCCTCGTTAGAAACACCTTATTTCTAAACGACTGCTCATTAGACGCTTTCTGCCTTTTGATAATGCATTGCTATACATAATAACTTTGTCAGACGAAAAGAATATTCTTAATGATGATTTATATAATTATTAGAGTTCCGCCGCATTCAGTTATAATTGCAATATATTGATTCATTTATAAAAAGATGTCATTGTAGTGCAACATAGAGTATGACGAACCTAAATGTTATTTAAGACTAAGTTAACACTGAATTTTGCTCAAGAATAAAAGTACTTAGGGCGAGTACTTAAAAATACTGGAATTAAGTAAATTTGCACTTTTTACTGATACTAAGTACAAAGTACTTAAGTAAAAAATACTTAAGTAAAGTACAGAGTAAAAAAAGCTAGTACAAAGTATTGTACTTGTACTTGGTGTACTTGTACTTGTCCTGTCTCCGATTTCAAATACAATAATAAACATCAATAAAACTCATGTTTTAGTCTTCTAACGTGATTCGACAAAATTTTTCACTTTATTTATATCATTTTGGTTTCCTTAGTTATTCTAGCAGAATAACTGTTTTTTGAGTTATAATTATAATTCAGATAAGAATTTATTTTTGATCTTTTTCTATCCGTTCCAGTTCAACATAAAGCTCATCGATGCGATTTGTTTGACTCCTGGCTAAATTCTATCTATGCATTATCTATTGCTTTTCATTAACCTTAATATTGAAAACTATTAGCAACTAAATACGCATGTAACAAACATCGTCTGTGAAATTCTCTATAAAACTTTATGAAAAGAGATGTTTAAGCGATTAACTATGAAAGTATATCCGGTCAACATTGAAATGCTCCAAAATGACGCACTTTAAATATACTCGTTTCCATATTAGCGATTTTGCGTCATTCTTTAAAATCATATAAAAAGACTAAATGGGCCATTTTTTAGCCCATGAGTAGATCTATCGGTTCAGCAAGTACCGTTTTTTGACATACACTAAATTTACTTGGAGAAAATCCTTTCTTTGTTTCGCTCTATTCACACACTGAGAATCTTTCATTAAGTTTCATCGCAATTTTAATTTTGTTATCATAAATGAGGAATCACTACATGAATAAATTTATTACTGAGTTGAAGAAAAACGTTTGCTTTATGAGATCCATGAGCGGTGAAATGTTTTAAATCTTGGGTAGGCACGATATTTTTTATTGGACTCTTACCGACAGCATAAAAATACGGAGATACCTTTTTTATGCTATGCTATTCAAATGAAACAGTATTAATACTATTTATTTCGAACTCAAATTTATTAATGCATAACATTAGTGCAAGTCAGAGATGAGTTTGCAACCTGTAATAGAAATAATTTTTTAAGAAACCATTAAACTTTCGCCTTGTCTTGATTGAATAGTGACCTTGAAACATCGTCCATTGGATGCAACATTTTTAGATTCGAATCTAGGTAAATAGTCTTCGAACTCTCAATCGAAGAATTATGTGAAATACTCTAGATTTTTTTCGATTAGTTTTCGTTGACCGGGACATTTTACATATTTTTCAAACAATTTTGACGATAATCTCGTAATTACTAAGTTATAAATGACTCTTATGTGCAGCTAGAGTCTACTACGCCTAAATTTTACGACTTCTGCCTGGATTCACGTCTGACTCTGGCAACAAAAAAATCTTAGATCCAACCAAAACACAGAATAAAAATGTTGGGTCAAGGAAGCTTACTTTTAAACTTGTCAGTCACTGCATCTCTAAGAGTGCAAAATGTGAATGTGGATCCGAATATTTGTGAATCTAGCGCGCATATATAACGCTAAACTTCTAGGAACAAAACTCGTCATTGACATCTCTATCTAGAAACTATATGGAGCTTTATGGTAAAAAAGGCAAAAAAAGCATATACACGCGTATTGGAGCACTTGAATATTCGTAAAACATATTGACAAATGCGTTGATATTCTGTGATTAGGAAATTGCAAGGAAAGAAAATTCTGACATCCTTAGAGAAAGAAGAATGTCTATTCTACTATCATCATGACTTTAAAAGAATAGACTATAAATACGAATCTTTTTAGAATTCTTCTAGTATTATTATGATCAATAAATACATTGTACATCCTAATAGAGGTATATATTACATTTAGAGATCTTCTTTCATGAGCTGATCTAAATCGAAAAATCTAGTTATGTTACATTACTAACAAGAACTAAATATATTCATTTGAAAGACATACTTTTAATGAAAAAAAAAATCAATCGGTATTTACCTTCAATCTTTTTACTATTGTTTCGTTGTTCTGTTTAATAAAACGTGTAAAAAAGAAATGATGTGTTTGCTAATCAACTGTTTCGTTATTCTTATTTTCTCTTTCAGTTTTTTTCGCCGATTGCAAAATTCATTTGTAATATTGACATTTCGTTCTTTGATCAAAATTCATAAATTGTTAGTTTTTTTTTCCAACATATAACATAGCAACGTGCAGAAATGATTAAAGAGGAGAAGTATTATTACTGAAGATTGAATGTAAATTTATTTATAAGTATTTAAACAGTTTGAATATTTCCATTACGAATTTTTTTTAACTACGTTATCATGATGAACTGAAATATTTATATGTAATTACATCTATAATAAGTGACAACAATGAAACATCAATAATAAAATTATTTTAACATGAAAACAAAATAATTTCGATATTTTCAACAATAATTATTACATTAATTTTTAGAAAAAGAACACATAATTACAACTAAAATATCGATAAAATTACTAAGCATAAAAGAAATTATCTTTTTATAAGTTATTCAATTCGAAAAATATTTTTTTATTTTCTTTGAATAATAAAAATTTCAAAATGAATATGTTTTATATATAATTCATGTAAAATTAAAGTATTTATTTAATTATATTATTTCTTAATAAATATGAAAGATGAGTTTGTTTTTTTCGTTTCATTTCCATTATCTGAGATAAATGAAAAACTTGCTCTATATTATGAATAATTCATAAAATCCCATGTCATGAAAATCGGGAAAAAATCGCCCAAAATGGTGATTTTTACATGTAAGGAAAGTTAGCAGCCGATTCGAGTATTTCCCATTACTATTCGTTTCAGCGATTAAGCCACAAAAGATAAGTAGTAAGCCACCTACAACTCAGCGGGCTCTATCCAACGATAACAAAAAATCCCCAAAAAAACTCTAATCAATCCCCAAAAACACCGAAATCATCCAAAAATCCTATAGAAAAACACTACCGTTTTCCTTTCAATTTATGACGGTTCGCCTGACTACATAAGTCTTCAGTAACAACTACATCATCCGATGCAGAATTTCAAGCTCTATTGAATGATATATGTCTTGCAAAACTAAACGAAAATATAGTAGCACTTTCGTTGATATAAGTTCACAAGACCTTACAATAATGAGTATTTGGGATAGATATTCGGTATAAATATTCGCTTATGTGAATCTTCACCATTGTTGTCATCGTTCTTTTGACGCTTAAGTACTTTGAGCATTATTCAATATATTAATTCGGAAAGGAGACACATCATTACCCGCTAGTTACGAATTTCTAACGTTGTACAAATATAACTAGCATAATTTCTTCTTGACTCGATACGTCAAAAATGTTCTGTAAAATATAGTACCGTACAGTGTTACATGATGCTTTCTACCTTTTTGCTTCAATTATATAATTTTCAAACAATCAGATCAAACTTTGTTCCATTTTTACAAACTGAGAAACTTCAATCTCTCGAAACCACTTATATTCTGGTTTACAGTATAGAGAGTTAGTTATCATACCTGAAACTGATTTACGTTTAACAATTCAATACGATAGTGGTGGAGATGAAAATAATATTTATTATATGCCAAAGTATAGAACTGATTCTATTTGTTAATAGATCAAAGCATATAGAACAAATCAGAAAGCTATAATTTTTTTTTGTGTTCTTTCAATGTTTCACATTTGAAACATTAATTAGTATAATTAACATACAGACAGATAAAAAATTGAACAATTAAAAGAACATGCTTTGTAACTTCACTCACAATCGTTGTATTAATCCTTTGGTTACGGGGTTTTTTTTTAAGATATTTTTTTCCTCGTTTCAAACAGTCTGAAATGAATTTTATTAGCATATAATTAGAAGCATTTGGAAATGTTTCAGAATAAAATAATCTTTAAAAACAGCTTATCACACAAAGTCTCAAATTTCAAACATCATACTGATAACGTGTATTGACATACTTTTCTTTGCCTCTGATTGCATGACTACAAAATATACAAGATCTTCGTGCAATTTTTTCTGTATCGTTGACGGAACTATGAATGGAAAATGACGTGGAGTAGGCGTATAGGATTACCTTTGATAGTCGGGTGACCATTTGGAGTCTTGAGTTGAGTCTATATTTCAATCTGATGTCGAATCAGTTCACTTTGAAAATCGCCAAACCGAGTAGTTTTATGCTCCATTTTAAATAACATTAGGGCGAGATAGAATGTGAGAAGCAGGCGTATCAAAACGCAGAAGAGAGCACATGAATACACATATATAATGCGGGACGATGAAGCAATAATATTCCCAAGATAAGAGGAAAAGAGAGAAGTCTTGTCGATCGAGTCTAAATAATATTATAATGACGGGGACATTTGTAAAAAGTTCAACACGCATATATGCGTGCCCCGTAACCAAAGGGTTAAATTTTCTTGATCAGTTTTGAATTGTTTTTATCATACTCTGCATACGACATGCATAAAGAGGAAGGCACTTCATCGTGATGGAATATTCTGCTACATCTTATAATACATTCATCAACATCCATGTTTTAATTAAATTGTTTCGTTCATAAATGCTGTGAAATTTTTCATAAAATGTGCTCACATCTATAATGTTTGTTTACAAAAACCAACAGTTCGTTTGCGAGTACTCATCCTTGGAACACTAGGAGTGTTACTTTATATTAATGTTATGAGAAAAGATAAATATAATCTTTATATTTTAAAATCTTTCCTCTTTATAAAATGAATATAAATAAGTTTTTAATTTATCAAAATAAAATGACCCCAATGAGAATTTTTGTTCTTCACAAAATAAAGAAAAATAACATTATTATCCATCTTAATAAAATAAATATAATCAGAATCTTTATTTTCAAAAACAATAAAAGCAGGAACACAGAAGATTTGTTTCTATCAAAGTCAAGTTTTTCATTTTGATCAAGTAGCTAATAAAATATCATCAGATAAGACTTACGGAAACATTTTCGCATATATATGTTTTCATCTATCATACTTATCGTTTAGTAATTTCACAAAAAGAACTGATGTCAGGCATGAAATGGAATATTCATTAATATATTCTCTTATTTCACTAAGTATTTGTTTACTTACTTGACGCAAGGAAGTACTACTTTCTTTATTTCAACTTATTTTTCAAAATAAAAATTTTAATTTACATTTATCATTTAAAAATGAAGATTTTGCTTACACTTATTCTTTTTGATACACAACAACAATAAATAAAGTAACGTCCCTACGCATGATTCAAACTTTGAATTTGTCCAAATGTATCAATTGGGAAAAAATTCGTTACTGGCTTATGTTCACAAACGAATAGTGATGGCGAATACCTCGCAGAAGTGGTAAATATACTAAGATTTTCCAATATTTTACCAATGCAAGTGACATTATATTTGTGGTGAGGTGTGCAAGACATATACCATTCGATAGAGCTTGAAATTCTGCATCGGACGATGTACTTGTTACTGAAGGCTTATGCAGTCAGGCGAATCGTCATAAGTTGAAATGAAAACGGTAGTGTTTTTCTATAAGATTTTTGGATGATTTCGGTTTTTTTGGGGAATTTTTTGTTATTGTTGGATAGAGCTTGCTGCGTTGTAGGTGACTTACTACTTATCTTTTGTGGCTTAATCGCTGAGGCGAATAGTCATGGGATATACTCGAATCGGCTGCTAACTTTCCATACATGATTTTTCACGGCAAATCTGAAATATTGAAAGAATCTAATTCGAAATATGTTAGTTGGGCATTCAATACTACTCATAAAAGTAAACTACGAAGAAGATAACAACATGGAAAACACAGATAGCACAACCTAAAGCCACAAGTACAGCCGATTTAAATCCTGGAGTCCGATTACCTTTGGTAAACAACATGAAAAAAAAATTTTTCTTAAAAAAACCCATTCTTTGTGTAAAAAAATCAACCTCAAAAAAATTTTAATAAGCTTACATCATCAATCGATTCTCCGACCCCAAAAACCTATGTATCGAATTTTTTCTTAGAACTATTAATGAGTTTTCATTAGTTTAGCGAATACTCAATTCTGATTGGCTTGGTCGGACAGACAAACTTTAAGCATTTTAGCCTACGTATTTAAACACTTTATAACCCTTTCTTTCCGAAAAGGGAATAATATTTTTCAAAATAAATAATAAGTAAACAAAATTATTTTACATACAAACCTTCATCATCTTCTCCAATTATTATACTTTTTTCAATCCTCATTAATTACTATTAAATAATAATTATAACATACATTTAAACCAAATACATATGTTAAGTGATCGCCCTCATCATCATCTTGAAGCATTAGATCTGTCTAAACTTGTGTAGCTTTTACATATATTTGAATTTTTTTTTGAATAAATTCTTCATTTATCTTTTATTTTACCTTTATATTTTTTTTCGATTAAAAATACATTTAATAAAAGATTAGTTGAAAATCATTCAAGAAAAATTTCATATTTAATCTAAAATAAATGCGAAAACCTCAGATTTACCATCGAGCGGTTATGTGTACTTCAAAAAGCGAAAATGGATATCCACTTTTTTTTTTCGTTCTTATTTTGTCCTAAATATTTTATATTATGCACAGCAAAACTAGAATGAAGAACGAATACGCTACTGAAAATATAACTCATAAAGATTGCTGCCAAAGAATGAATGACTTAAAATAAACGAGTTTATGATGATTAGCAACCCATTACAGCTGCGTTAATCTTTGTGAAAATAAATAAATATTGTTATTGACGAAATTACTCCCTCTTTTAGCAAAAATTTATATTCAATTTAAAACAAAATAAATAAGACATCAGTGACATTTGATTAATGATAAATTCGAAAAAAAAACATTTTATTTTTTTGTAAAATATTCTCGTTCTTCAATCGACTGTATCTGAAAGAAACCATGTAAATAATCGAGAAAATTCTTAAATATTTGTATCATTACAAAGACTATTTTAAGATAAATGTGACAGCGCTATTTCACATACAATACACGTCCATATATATATATATATATGAGAATGGCAAATAGAGAGAGAGATTTGAGAATTGTGCAAATAACTACAGACTTACAAAAGAAATTTAGATTCTTCTTACGACATTCATAGAACGATCAATCAAGCAGAATAAAGTCATTTTCCTAATCGAAATACACTTAAGGTTTTATTTTTTAAATTATCTAGCGAAAATAAATAAAATCTAATGAAAACAAAGTTCTCTTTTTTTTATGTTTATTATAAAATAATAAATATTACCATCATAAGTATATTATACTATCAGCACGCTTCTATATTTTAATAGAACAGATGTC
Organism: Macrotrachela quadricornifera; assembly: GCA_022393335.1. Lineage (NCBI taxonomy): Eukaryota > Metazoa > Rotifera > Eurotatoria > Philodinida > Philodinidae > Macrotrachela > Macrotrachela quadricornifera. Next base: position 103,270 of record JAJEKB010019741.1, read on the forward strand.
AAACAGATTTTCTGATTTAATAAAAGTTTTCAATATTTCTATCTGATTTTTCGAAGCATATTCAATATATAATGAACATAAATAACGAATGTAATTGTTATCTTTTAAGAATAAAAATTCTAACGTTGGTTTAAAACTATCTTCAGGTTTATTGATTGTAAGATGTTGTAATTGAGGACATAATATAAAAAGAAATTTTATCGCATTTAATGTATTATTAGATCCAAACGTTATTTTTTTAATATTATTTATTTTCGATACTGATCGAAAATTTTCATTTTGTTCAAGTAATACAAAATCAATAGCATAACATAGTATTGATTTAATGTTGAGTGTATGAATATTTGGTGTATACTCTAATAATTTGATTACTCCTAACAAATGACTAAAAAAAGTAATGAATATCAAATATAGTTAGTTGTTGAAAAGGAATAATAGTATTAAGGGTATAATAAAGTATTCTATTTTTATTAATAAACCAGCATGAAATATTAAGTTTAGTAGTATTTGGAAAATAATATCTAATTAGAATGTATATTTTTTATGAAAAATTTGAATCGAATGTCAACACAGTTTATGTAAAAAACAGTGAAGCACATAATCAAAAGCAATAGTTGCTTAAATATTTTGGATCTTCTTAAATCATAAAGTCTAAATTCTGGATTAAAATTAGAAGAATCTTTTATCTCGCTAAAATATTATAGTATAAAAAATAACCTGTCGCTAATAGATTACCAAAACATTCATGAAAAGCTAAATGCACGATACATTGTCGTCGTCCATCCTGCTCGTGATACAAATTGAGATCATTCTATGAGTTATTTGTTATTTATTTCGAACATTTTTCAAGTAGATTAAAGTTTAACTAATCATTCAATGTTCCCATGTCCCCATCATATCAAAACTTTCTTATCATTTCTTACAAATTAAATAATATTTTACGTATATCTTCATTTTTAACTAAACTATAAATAATTTCAAACGATAAGCAAACAATGTTTTTCAATTACTTCTTGAAAATATATTGTAATATGTGATTGAAAATTAGTATTCCAATCTCGCCTGCAACATATATTTCATTTAAACAAGTCTTTACTTCTTCGGAATATAGGAAAAATAGGAAAAATGCCTGTGAAATAGGATTTCATACAACCATTTTGCAATATATAGGAAATATAGGACCACTACGAAGCCTGAAAACGAGCGATGAAGATGCAATATATGAATTGTATACAGATGAAACGTCGTGAAGAAACGATAACAGTGAAATATATTTCAAAAGGCCAATTTATTCTTTAGATTATTTCAAATGCACCAATTAAGAACTGTTGACTATTATTACTCCTTGATGATTTTTTTTCTAACTTGTTGGATTCTTGTTTTGCTCAAGAGCTTTTTTTTCTATAGTGATTTGAGTCTCATTTCAAGTTTGTTTACAAATTCGTTTACGAAGTTTCTTTAAGAAATAAGAATTAAAAAAGAAATTCTCACAGTAATAATATACAGGATGATTCACCTATTTTTACTAGTTTTTGTCACTTTATTGTATTTTTACAAAACATCAGAAATTTTTTTATTTCTATATGATTAGATAGAGCGTCGATTGTTCTATCCCATGTGTTAATTAAAAGACCAGTAAAGCTTCGCGAAGTAAGCAAAAAAAATTTTTTTTTAATGAAATTCCGAGACATTTTCTTCGAGTAATTTGAGTAATTATAACGTATTGTACAAATGAGTATATTTCGTTTTTATATAGTTCGACAGAGAATTAATTTCTCGATTGAACTATATAAAAACGAAGTATTTTCATGTGTCCAATACATTATAATTACTCGAATCACTCAAAAGGAAATATCTCGAAATTTCATAGAAAAAAAATTTTTTTACCTACTTCACGAAACTATACCATTGGATAGAGCAATTAACGTTCTATCTAATCATATAGAAATAAAAAATTTCTGACGTTTTATAGAAATACAATAAATTGACGAAAACTAGTAAAAATAGGTGAATCATCCTGTATGACTTTATAAATTTTGATAATCTTGCATTTTTGTGATGTTAAAATTAATTTAGTCATGATAGTTGCTGAGATTTCACCTTCCTTAAGCAAATACACCACTCGCTTGGTGTTTACACAAGTTGAGAAGGTCGAATGTGCTGAGATTTCGAAAAAAATGAACACAACTCTGTTTATAACAGGTTTTTCCATCGCTCACCCGCCCTCACCCTCAACCTTGGTATTCAAATGGTGAAGAAACCAGTATATTTAGGCTATTTTTGCAATACTTTCAGTTACCGCAAAACTGATTTTACCAATCGATAGAGCTCGTCGAATTGTACTCTGGAATCCTAGCTAATTTTACTCGAATCTTAGGCCAACTTCACTTACGTCATCAAGACACACCACTCGATAGAAAAAAGTTCTGCTCTACAGGATAGATAAGTTTTCACATAGTTTCAATCGGTAAAATAACTCATTGTTGGCTGTATCTAGAAGCGCCGTGCGTTTCGAGAAAGAATGGTTGTCACTTGGGTTTTCTCTCAAATTTATAAACAAATTTGAATTCCAACTGCACTGTTAGAAAAAGCGGACCAAACTACAATTCGAGTGAAAGCCACCTATATTTATTGTCTTTACTATGTCAATTTCGAAAATATTTCTGTCTTGTACAGCTCATTGAGCTGCACAACACACAAATATTTTCAGAATTGACATACTAAAGACAATAAATATAGGTGGCCTTTATGTGAATATAGTGTCAGAATTTCATTTGAAAAATACAGATTTTTGAGATTTTCTGAGTCATACTTCAAGTTTGTCGAGTTGTACAAGACACATTGATGAACTGCATAGACATAGATTAATGTGTAGATGTTTGCTGAAAAAAAGTCAAATCTACCGTTAATTTGATAGAAATGTTTTCCTTGAAGATTTTATGATTTATTAAAATAAAACTTTAATGAATCCAAAATCATGATTAAATCCCACGTTTTTTTTTTACTTATTTGTTTTTTCTTTGAAAACAAAAATCTAAAACACTTTTTAAAAACTATACATTTATGTTTGAATACCATCTGTCTGTTCATTATTAGTTGTTAAATTTTCGAAAATATCATTTTTCATTGTTGATATATAATCATCATTATCATATACACGAATCAATTGTTTCATTGGAAATGTTTCATCAAGTTGTAAAGATAATTGTGAATAATCAATTGATTTAATTAGTTTTTCATTAGCATCAGGTATTGTTTGTAAATTATCCGATAATTCCATAAGATCTCTATCCGTAATATTTTTTGCTGATAATTTTTTTTTACCGGTCTCAAGAAGAGAAATAAAAAAATCTAATTTTTCACCATTATCAAAACCATTTCCTGTCCAAAAAGCTTCATCATTTCTATGTTGTCGTTCATCAATTATTTGTAATGCTTGATCACGTTGTTGATCTATTTCATATATTAATCTTTCAACATAATCTTTAATATGTTGTCTCATATCATCATATTCTTGTGTAATTTTATCCATTTCTATACGTTTTTCATTAATTAAACGTAAACGTGAATCAAGTATATCTAATTGTATTTTACTTTCACGATGAACATCTAATAAATGTGTTCGTCGACATGTTTCACAAAGCATAAAAAAACAATGTTTACAAACTTTAAGCATTTTTAATAAACAACATGTATGACATCTTGCACGATATGTACTATTTGGTTGATATTGTGTTTGATCGAAATTTAATTTTGATACATCAAGTGCTTCACATAATTGTTTAAGTGTTGGATTAATAATTAACATTGATTCAAAATGTTCAAATGAACGAAAATTTAATTGAAATTTACAATATGGACAAAGTATATAATTTATTGGTGTTAAAGTACTTATATTATTATTTTGTGCATAATCAAGTAAACATGAACGACAAAATGAATGTGCACATGGAAGACAACATGGTGATGACATACGAGATAGACATATACCACATGTTAAAATTTCATTTAAAAGATCATCTTTAGTTTTAGATGATGGTGTTTCAGGTATATTACTTGAAGAATTTGATGATGTACAATTAGAAGCCATTTTAGTTCGATCTAAAAAAATGCACAGTTGAAAAAAAAAGAAGGTAAGATGGATGTTTAAAATAATTTTTTTCTTTCTAAAGAATGAATAAGTGAGTATTGGTAGTAAAAGAATGCAAAGAAATTCTTTCTTCAAACACTTGTTTTCAAGGAGCCAAAAATATTTTCTAAACAACTTCACTTTCATTTCGTTTATAACAGCGTTTCTTTTCTTTTTCTTTTTGATCGGAAGCAATGAAGAAAAAAGAAAAAAAAAACCGACGACGATGCCGTTGAAATGATGAAAAGAAAAAGAAAACAAAATGCTATCGAAGGTGTGCTTTCTTTTAAGCAACGACACAGCTGCATATTATAACCGATGATGACGATGAAGAAAATATATATATATCAGTTGTTTTTCATACTGTTATTTTTGATATGATGTAGGAAAAAAAACCAAATAGTGCCGTATGTAAAGTCAAAAGAAAAACCATTCTATTCTGTCACACATACAAAGAAACAAACAAAAGTGAAGATATAAAGGAGTACCAGAGTAAAAGAAAAAAAGAAATATAATATGAATGAAATTCTTTTTCTAAAATAAAAAAAAAATGTATGAGCTTTAATAAAGCTATCGCATTCATTTTGTCTATTATTGACTAAAAGATTGTTATTCGCCTTTCATTAACTTATGCATTAATTGACCCATTTTAGCTGGAGAATCACTAACAGTAACTTGTGCATCTTTTAATGCGTGAATTTTTCCTTCAGCACCACCAGATTTTCCACTAATAATTGCACCAGCATGACCCATACGACGACCAGGTGGAGCTGTTTGTCCAGCAATAAAAGCAACAACAGGTTTTTTATTTGATCCAGTATTATTCTGTTTTAAATATTCAGCAGCAGCTTCTTCAGCATTACCACCAATTTCACCAATAAGAATAATACCTTTTGTAGCTGGATCATGTAAAAATAATTCCAAACAATCAATAAAATCAGTACCATTAAATGGATCACCACCAATACCAACACATAATGATTGACCAAGACCAACTTGTGTAGTTTGATGAACAGCTTCATAAGTTAATGTACCACTACGTGAAACAATACCAATTGGACCTGGTCGATGAATATGACCAGGCATAATACCAATTTTACATTTACCAGGAGCTAAATATAATTTATTCAAATATTTAATTATTATTTAGATTTTTAATTACTTACCAATAACACCTGGACAATTTGGTCCAACAAGACGTGATTTATTTTGTCTTACAAGTTGATGTTTAACTTTAACCATATCATGTTGTGGAATACCTTCTGTAATACATACAATTAAACCAATACCAGCATCAATAGCTTCAAGAATAGCTTCAGCTGCACCTGGTGGTGGAACATAAATAACTGTAGCTGTTGCACCAGTTTCTTTCATAGCATCATGTACTGTTTTAAATACAGGTAAACCTAAATGTTTAGTACCAGCTTTTTTTGGTGTAACACCACCAACTAATTTTGTTCCATAATCAAGTGCTTGTTGTGAATGAAATGTTCCTTGTTTACCTGTAAAACCTTGACAAATTACTCGTGTTTCACCATTAATATATAAATTTTTTCGTGTTGAATCATAAAGTGATTTATCATAAGTTGATTGAGAATTTTGTTGTTGACTTGCATTAATAATCGCACTTGTTTGAATAAAACGACAATTTACTGTCGAGAATAATGATGATATAACACGTCTTGTTAACATGATATTTATCTACAATAATTTATGAACAAGCGAGATTATATTACAAAAAAGAAAAAATCAAAAACTAGCTCGTTTAATAATACAAAGAAGAAAAAAAAATTGTCATTTATAAATCTTTTCGTATTCCAGCACTTGCGTATTGTTTTTGTTCATCTGTTAATGGTACATACATAACACCCATATGTCTTTGTTCATGATAAGATCCATCTGCTTTTTTATCATATGTTATCATTTCTTGACCAAAACTACCACCAACAGGTGAAACAAGTCGTCCACCAACTTTAAGTTGACGAATAAGTTCATGTGGAGTATCTGGTGCAGCAGCACCAACATGAATAGCATCGTATGGTGCTTCAGCAGCATAACCTTGTCGACCATCACCTTTAAAAATTTCTAAAATACCTTCATCAAATAAATCTTTATTATTTTTTTTAATATTTTTTATTGATTTATCAACAAGTTCTTGAATATGATCAACACCAATTGCTTTACCACCTGGACGAACTAAATGAGCCATACATGCTGTTAAATATCCTGAACCAGAACCAACATCAAGAACTTTTGCTCCTAAAAATTATATAAAGTATTTATTAAAGAAAAAACAAATGAATTGAAATTAATACCAGGTTTTAATTGATCTTTGAGAATTTCCAAACCAAAACAATGCATATGTGGAGCACTTAAAAATAATAATTATAATAATAATATTTTAAATTATTTCATAATTTTTACCTGATTGTTACCTAGAATTTAATTTAATAGATAAACTTCAAAGATCATTTATATATTAATATCCATATATACTTACCGCATAACCAACTTACAATAAACAAAAAAAAAGAAAAGATTAATGAATATAAAAAATCTAAAAGATTTTTTTTTTTTCTTAAATACTTGATTGAGGTCGATCATCATAAGCATCGGATTTATGTTCAGTAAAATCAGCTCGATCAATATGTAACATTGCTTCTTTAATACGTTGATCTTTAATTAAACCATTTTTATATAAATTTTCAATTAATTCACGATGTGATGCGCCTGATGAACGCCAAGCCATTTTATCGTTAAATGCAGTTATTCGTAATGAATGATATAATATACTAAAAACAAGAATTAATAATGGAAACATAAACACACATATATATATCTAAAATAAATCATTTATAAATTTTTTTTTTTATACACAAAAGATCGTATTCCACGGATTTTATTTTTTTATTTTAACAAAACAAAAAAAAGAAAATAACAAATAATAAGTTTTTCTAATCATTTTTTCATAAGTCGTCTAAGATCTGTAACAAATGATTCAAATTTAATTGTAAATGATATTTTTGATTTTCTATTATAATCTTGTTTTTGTCCAATATCATGTACAAATTTATCAATTATATTTATTAAATTATCATTTTGTTGTTTTAATTGTCCAAGAAATTGATAAAATTTATTTGGATATGCACATATTAATGTATATATTGTTCCAGATAAAGTATCAAATAAATCTGATAATGTTGTTGTTGTTGTTACAATTTCTTGTAAAAGATAATCAAGAAAATGTTCAAGATATTTTATTTTATCATTATTCATATTATCTTTTTCTTGTTTTATTATATGTAATGTTAAATAATGTATTGTTTCTAAACACATTTTACATATTTCATTATCATAATTATCAAGACCTAATTTAATTGTTGATAAAAATATTGAATATTGATCAAAATTAAGTAAACGAAATATACATTCAGAATGTTGTTCACATAATGATGAGACAAGTTTATAATAACATAAACTAATTGATGGAATTTTTAATAAATTATCAGATTCAATTAATGGTAAACAAATTATTAAACCATATAGAACAACATCACCAACATTAATTTCTCTAGAAAAAAAATATTTTTTTTTTAATACTATAATAACAGAATTTTGATAGAAAACTATTTTGGTTAACCACCGAGCTGATTATGACAGAAATGAGATCATGACCAAAATTTTTTCACGCTTAAATCAGAGATGTCTATAGCGGTAGCCTTCATTTTTCGAAAAAAAATGATTGGTCTTATTCATGTTTACTTTTAAGTTCTAATACTCACGTATTTGTTGAATTATCATTTGAAAAATCAATAAAATCTTTTGCTAAAAGATGATTTAAACAATTTAATAATGTATATATATGTGCATTAAAATCTTCATCAGCATTAATTTCTTTTGTTTTTTTTCCATAATTACATTTAGTAAATATTTGTAATAATCTTAATATATATGTATAAAATATTTTTGTATGTTGGTCATTTAAATAAATTAAAACATGTTCAGCATATAACGAAAATAATTCAAGTATAATTTGTACTTGATCACTATAATTATGATAAAAATCAAATAAATCAAGTATATATTGTAATGTTTGTTGACTATGTTCAAATAAATATGTTATTTGTATTGATGAACAACGTGAACCACCTTGAATTAAACCACAATATGAATTAATTAATGTACTTATTTGACTTAAAACATTTTCACTATAAAATGTTTGTAATGCATTTGTACAATGAATTTTATTATTATTATTATTTAATTTAATTTGTTCAAATAATGTATGAATTGATTCAACAATTGCATGTAAACGTTGATTAAGTATTTGAAATATTGAACGATCAAAATGTAAACGATATTCATCTGATGAATTATTTAAACATGAACATGTTATACCTTTTACTAATAAACGTTTATATTCTTCATTAATTAATTGTATTGGCATTTGATTTGATATAACATTATTTGCTAATGTCCAAAATAAATCATTTTTTATTATTATTAATGATGATTCTTGTTTTATTGCTAATGTTACAAATAAATCCGCTAGAATAAGAAGAAATTTTTTAAAAAAACTAATAAATATTTTATTTATTTATTTAAACCTGTTTCTTTAATAACATCACTTTCAGATGCCCACATTTGTAAATTAGTTATAACTTTTGATAGAAAATAATTTGTTAAAAATTCTAACATTTCACTACCTTTACCAAGTAATACTGATAATGTTTGACTAACTACAAAAATAAAAAAAAAACGAATTATTAAAATCATAAAATATCTCAATCTAATGAATTCCTATACCATCTTTATATGATTGTTCATCAAAACCTAAATAATTCGCAGCTAATCGTCGAATAAACCAAGTAAGACTAACAGCAACTTGAACACTAATATATTCAAATAAACCTTTAGTACATAAATGTCGTTCAATTTCAGATAATTTTAACACTGCTACTACACTAAAATAAAAATTTTATTATTATTATTATTATTATTGTTATTTAATTAATCATACCATTGTGTTACAGGACTAACACCTTGCATTGTTTCATCATTTAAATCTAATTGTGGTTGTTGAAGAATATGTTGAGCTATTTGAACACATTTTTTTAAATCACAATATTTAACTTGTTCACTTGAAAAATTCATAACAGCTTCTGGAATTGTTTTTTGTTCATCCGAATCATATTCTTCTGTTATTACATGACCACATATTAATAATAACCAATGTAAATCATCATTTATTCGATCTAAATTATTTGTATTTATATTTGATGATGTATTATTCATAATATTATATAATTGTTTAGTACGATCAATTAATAAACGTACTAATAATGGTAATGCATAATCAATTATATGTCGACCAAATAAACCAATACATATTAATTGTTCACTAAAGAAAACGAAAATTTTATTAATTTTCGAAATTATTTAAAATTTTGTAAAAAGTTCAGTAACTCAGTACTTCTACTAAAAATGATAATTGTAGATATATCTTGAAATGTTGTGATACTACTAATCGCTGAATTAAATTTGAGCATTTGCTCTTATATTTGTACCCGATCTTATACTGATATACTATCATTACTTTCCTAATCGTTTCACAGTAGAATTTTTTTCATGTAAAAGATAATTCTTGAATGTCCAGAGGTCAAAATAACCTTTTCTATTATTGGATAATCTCGTATCCAATAATCTTTGCTCTTTATAAATTAGAAGTAGTTCAATATTTGATAGACCTAAAACAAAGGAATATTAATTAAATATTAATTTACCTAAATAAATCTCTATCATCTTCATCATTATCATCATCAGCTAGATTAAATTCATTATTTTCATAATTATCATTAATATGTAAATGTGTTTGAAGATATGTATCAAATATTTCAATAGCTAATGGTCGTAAATTTGCAAATCTTCCAAAATCAATTCCATATAATAATCTTGACCATGCTTGTAATAAACGATCAAATGTTTCTTTTGTTATTGTTGGATCTTCAATTATTTTATCTAATTGATTATTTGATGATGATAGTGTTGTACGACATAATAATATTGTTATTTGTGCCATTAATTGTAAAAATGAATTACATAAATCATTATTCATTGAACAAAAACCTTTTATAGTAAATAATGTTATTAAATTTGATGATATATTTGAAAGATCAAAACATTCAATTAAATTAATTGTTAATTTAGAATTTATTAAAAATGTTTGAACAAAATAATATGAAAATGTTGTTAAATAACGTAAACGACATTGTTCATCACTAATTAAATGACCATTTAAACAAGCTAATTGAGAAAGACATCTAGAAAATAATAATAATTTAATTTTTATATTAAAAAAAGATTTGTTTTTTGTTTACCGAAGTATCTGACAACGAAATTGTAAAAGAATTTTTGTTTCGTTCTAAAAAAAAAAAGAAATAATTTAAAAAAAATTTTTAATTCTAATAATCATACAAATGATTTGAGTGTTGTATAAATATGAAAAAAAAATTCGACAAGTTGTTGATCAAAAATTAATTGTTTCCAACTAATTGGTGGTTTCCAATCAATTGTTTCAACATTTGTTGATGATTCCATAAAACGACGTGTATATGGTAATGATGATGAAAAATTCCATAAAAGAATTTTTTCAATTGATGTTAATGTTAATGAAAATAATTGATGATCATCTGATGTTAAATTACTTTGAAGTTTATTTAATAATAATTCAAAAACTGTTTTTAATTCATTTTCTTCAAAATCACGTTTTACATTATGACGTTGTTCAATAGTTAAACCAGCTTCATTAGCTAGAATAGATAATGAAATGTACTCTAAAATTCTGTTCTTTTATGGGATATATCAATACAAAAAAGAAATTTTTTTAAAATAATTTACCATTACTAAAACTATATTCATTAATAAATGCATTTAATAACATTAAACCAAATTGAAATTCTTTATCATTTGTTGATTGTAATAAATTACTTAATGCTATACTAACAGTAAAACCAGGTTTAGGCATTTGTATACGTTGTGCTTTTCGTCGTTTATTAATAACAACTAATATTTGTAAAGCTTGTTCACGTACATGTACAGATAATGTTGAATAATGTGTATAAACATATGATAAAAGATATTGTACAACTTGTTCTTTTAATGTATCATCTAATGATGACCATTCTTTAACAATACCTTCACGTAATGCTGTTAATGTTTGATATACAACATAACTTGATGATGAATGTTCAATTAAATAACGATATAAATCAAGTGAAAATTGTGAACGACGAAATTGTAAAAAAACCTATTGAAAATTTTAAAAAAATACTATTTTGTTTTATACAAATAGGAAATTATTTTAATAACTTTTTCAGCTTCACGACGTCGTTCATTTGTAATTGTATTTGCAGCTGATAAAAATGCTTGAGCAGCATCTTCAAGTACTTGACGAATATTTTCCATATTCATAGTTCTCAAACTTCGTCGTCCTCTTCTTTTTAAAATAAATGTTTGTTTTGTTTTAGAAGAAAAAATTAACCATTCAGAAATTAGATTATATTCTAGTACCATCTATCGATATATTTTTTCTATAATATATATATATATATGATTCATCTATAATATAATATATTCATTTAATTTCAATGTCACAACTTAAATGTTCTCAAATTCGAGAGAAAAAACCAGGTTAATAATTTTATTCTTATATGTATATATTTATTATTTGAATAATTTAGATGAACTTGAAAATGAATTGGATAAACTACAACAAGAATTAAAAACATTAAAATTAGATAAAAGAAAAAATATTCAAAAATCAATTGTACATATACATATTGTTCAAAATCAAACAATAAAAGATAATTTAAGACAATTTTATCATGGAAAAAAATATAAACCAAAAGATTTAAGACCAAAACAAACACGAGCAATGAGACGATTATTAACACCAAAAGAAGAATCAATAAATTTAAAAAAAATACAAAAAAAAAATTTTGCTTTTCCACAACGTACATTTGCTCTTAAAGATTAAAAGCTAATCTTGCTTTTTTTTAGATATAATATCTAATGCCAAAAAAGAAACAAGTTTCATTTCAGAATAATATTCCTGGAAAATTTATTCCAAGAGATGATCCACCATCAACATCAGGTTTGTATTAAAATAAAATTCCTCAGTTTTTTAACCAAATAACGAGACGGAGCAATAGAATTCTTAATCAATCTACAAACAATTTTTGCATTGATAAGTAAAATCAATTTCATAAACGTAAGCAATATTTTAAATTGATATAAAGAGAATATTCTTTCTCAAGATTTTTATTGTATAAGATACTCACGAACTAAACTTGCTGTCTTGTGACATAAATTCTATTAAAGAATGCGAATCTATCTTCTACTCTTATAATTCCAAACATACCATTTCGCATAAAAATTTTTTTTTACAATTTCCTGAATATGTAAATAATTCTTTCTATCTCTTATAGTTTTACATTCTGGACCAAATAATAATCGATTTAATTCTAAAATGGCTGAATTACTTGCTTCATCAACAACAGTAAATAATGAAAATGAACCTATTCTAATTGGTAGAAGATCATCTCAAGATGATCCAACATTATCAACTTCACCAGAAATAACAAATGTTGATTCATCACGTGTTCATTCAAAATTACTTCATCGACGTATTGTAACAATGCTTGAAACATTACGAGGACGAGGAAATAATAATGGAGCAATTTCACCACCAACATCACCACGATCATTATCTTCACATAGTGAATCAAAATCTCAACCGATTACATTTGGTCAATTACGACAAGCAACAACAACATCATCTTCACCACCACCACCATTACATCGAAATATTAATGAAGAAATTTCATCATCTCGTTCATATTCTAATTTAAAATCAAACAATTCTCCAGATAAACAATCTTATCATACAAATGTAATATTATCAAAACCTGAAATTCATTCAGATTTAAATTCAGTTACACCCGTATTAAAAACAAAATCATCTTCAAAACATCAAGCAAATAAAGAACGACTTCATTATTCACCTTCATTTGAAAAGTTAATTGAACAACATAATGTTGTTTCACAAATCAAAGAACAAGATGAACAACAACAATCTAAATCTCCATTAACTGTTGATGAAATTCTTGCTACTTATTATTCTAAAGTTAATGTACCAATAACAACTGAAACACAACTACGATCACAACAATCTACCTATCCAAATAGTACTACAGCTTTTTATATGCATTCATCACCTATAGGATGGAATTCACCACAAACGAATCATCTTCTTACACCTCCACCTCGACTTTTATTAAATGATCAAAATCGAAATCGACCACCTCCTCCTTCTTATTCATCTAGTGTTGCTCATGGACATCGACCACCACCACCAAAAGGTAATCAATACGCTTCTCAATAGTTTTCAAATAAATTTATTCTTTTTTATAATTATTAGCAAATAATTTTGCTCAACATTTAATTCGTCCACCTGTTCCATCATCAATACATGAACATGTTTATACTACTCCTCAAATAGGTCAACATCTATTAACAGGAAATACTCCATTAACACTTCCAATGTCTTCTTCATCAATTCGACCACCTCCACCACATTATGGACCATCAACAACAAATATTGAACGTTCACATTCAGCAGTATCATCAATAAATCGTCCAAATTATTCTCAAACAAATCCTCCACAAGCTGGTTTTGATCGAGAATTTTCTCGTTTACTTTATGGAAAAGATGGAGGTAAAAAACGTCATCAACGACAAAAACGTAAAGCATATAGTGATCCTGTTAAGTATGAATTTTTTGATTTTTTTTCGAATAAAATTTATTTAGTTTTTTATTATTAGAAAAAGTGTTGAAGAAGCTGGTCGATCAATTGAAAAAACTCATCGTCGATTAACAACACATTTAAATAAAACTGATACAGTTACAGAAGAAGAAGAAACTAGTAGTGATTCAAATGAAATTAATAAAAATGAACAAAATTCATTTTCTTTAAAAAATTTTCAACGACAATCAAAGTAAAAAAAAAATTTTATTAAAAGAATTTTTTTTATTTTTTTCGTCTTTAAGTCTTATTAAAAATACTCGTGTATCAGCCAAAACACGTATTGTACCACCAAATCCATTATTAAAACAACGTATTCCATCATTTTTATATGTTTATTCTCAAGCATCATCATCAAATGATATTCTACTTCAATGGAATTTATTTAGTTTATCAGAACTTGAATCATTCGATGGAATGATGACAAAATTATATAAAGATGAGAATTTATTACGTGTTCAATTTTATGAAAATTATCGAGCATTACTTACATCAACATTAGTATCAAAAACATCATTAAATAAATTTAATCATGATGATGATGATAAAGATGTAATAACAACAACAGCTTTATAATTATACTAATATTTCGAATATAAATTTTATTATTTGTTTATTTTGATAATAAATAAAAATGATTTTGTATTTTTGTAATTTTTAGATAAAAATGAATTTTATTGAAAATCTTCTTAAAAATAATTCACATGTTCATATACATGATGATAAACGAAATGATGTTGAAAAAATTCTTCATTCATTAATTAAAGATGGACGTAATATGTTACATATTGTAGCTGATTTTGATTTTACATTAACTATGTATGAAAAAGATGGAAAAATTTTACCAACAGCATTTGCTGTTGTTGAAGATAATGATATAATTACAGTAAGAATTTTTATTTATTAAATTATTTTTCTTATCAAGAAAAAATAAAATCTAAGTCTAATTTGAATGTTAGACATATATATTTGAATGTTTTAAGAAAAATAGATTTCTTAACATTCAATATAATGTCTTTCATTCTTACTGATAGATCTATTAAAATCATAGCTAATCGTGTTAAAACTTGTCAAGTTTCTTTAGGTACTTCAGCAATAATGCATGACAAAGATCATATGGTAAACATTCATCATAAACAAAAAAATTGTTTCAATATAAAACTATGGCAAATTCATTCTAATAAGTCCATAGTATAAAACTTGAAAATTGAATTCAACTGAACCAATTTCAAGCATTATGTTCAAGTGTTTCACTAGTATTGAATATTGATAATCTCTACTGCATATACAAAGTCGATTATGCCTTACGGGCTTTCGAAATATATATTGCTTCTACATCACCATTTCGATATAGAAGACTAAATATGTTGATCAAGGTATTAATCTTCAATATAGTAAATAGAGACAATGTGATAACTAAAAGATAAAAAAAAGTACAAGATCGAAAGCTGCAGATTTTACTGTTTGAAAGCGGTGATGAAATTTCATCGAATCGTATTTAATAGATTTTTTTGACAAATATCTTCAAAATCTGACATACACACGATTCGATGCAACGATATGAACTCTTTCAAGCGGTGAAAATCACAAGTCTTCATCTAATTCCTATTGAAAAATATTTATACTTTTCTTTTAAATGGATAGTAGTTGTAAAAATGATCTGTTATTTGAACATTTTGATAGCAAGTATTCTTACTAATACTGTCCAAGGTATTAAGTCTGATGAATTTGTAAGTTACTAATCTTTGATTAATATACGAAGTCATCTCATCTTATTTGCAGAAAAACTGAACCGAAATTTCTTTATATAAATTTTAATTAAATTTGTCAGAAATATTTTCCTATACTTCGATATGAAATAATAAAAAAAACAAAATTTTTTTCATTAATTTCATTTAGTTACCCGATGGTTCATTACTTGGTGTTGAAGCTGATAAATTACGTTTAAAATATTATCCAATTGAACATGATATTACCATGAGTTTTGAAGAAAAAATTCCTTATATGATTGAATGGTGGCGTACATCACAATCTCTTCTTATTTCATCAAATATTAATCAATCAATAATACATGAATTAGTACGTCAATCAAAATTAGAATTTAAACAAGGTGTACAAGAATTTATTACAGAATTATTACATAGTGAAACTCCTATTCTCGTTCTTTCAGCTGGTTTAGGTAAATAAATAAATATATTTTATGAAAAATATATTTGAAATTTTTAAGGTGATGTTATTGAAATTTTTTTTGAACAACAAATTCCTGAATTTAAACATAATCATGAAATAACACATATTATTTCAAATTTTATACAATTTAATTCCAATGGTAAACCAATATCATTTAGTGAAAAACTTATTCATTCATTCAATAAAAATGAATATGAAATACATGATACACCTTATTATCAATCAATACTTAATCGTCCAAATGTTATTCTTTTAGGTGATTCACTTGGTGATGTTGGTATGATTGGTGGTATGAAAAATTTAAAACAAATACTTAAAATAGGATATTTAAATCGAAGTACCCCGGAAAAATTAAAAATTTATAAAAATGTTTATGATATTGTTATTTGTGATGATCAAACTTTTGACGTTCCTAATATGATTTTAAAATCTATATAAACATTTTATTTATTTAGTTTTTTATAATATTAAATATTAATAAACAATAGTTTAGGAAATATTAATACACTAATCTCTTTTTTCTAGATCAATAAATATGAAAGAAAATGAAATAAACATCATTAAGAATAATAAATTTTTACTATTAAAGAAAATGTAGAAAAAAAAGAATTATTTAATATCGAAATAATTTTATTTATATTTAGTTTAATACGATGGCTTTTTGGTGTTATTTTCGTTATTATTTCATTGATTATCTTGGGACCACTTTTACTTCGATTATATGGAGATATTATTTTACCAAAAATGTTTTTTCAAACTTGGTGTAAATATTATAATAATGAACTTTAATTTGATTTCTTCTTTTTTTTTTTCATAATAGCTCGATATTATCCATGGATTGATTTAACAAAACCAGATTTATTTAAATTAAATGCTGTTAATGTTTATGAACAAACAGAACCGAATGTTACAGTTGGAATTTGGTGAGAATTTCTATTTTAGAGAAGATACAAAAAGAATTTTCAAACATCTAAACAAAAGAAAAAATAAAATACCACTGAATTTTATTTGAATATTTACTCATTTGTATTCTGATTTAAAATCTAAAAATTTTCTTCATATAGGTATATATTACCATCTACAATTAAAATTGATCATAAATTATTAACACTTTCTGATCATCTTGAACACTATATTAAATCAAATGATCAACCTATAATTATGTATTTACATGGACAAGATGGAACAAGGTGAGAAAGAATTTTGCAATAAATTCAAATTGTTTTTTTTTTTGCTTTCTAGAGCAACACATTATCGATCAAATCATTATCGAGTAATGAGTACTTTTGGTAATCATATAATTGCTCTTGATTATCGTGGTTATGGTGATTCAACTGGTAGACCAACTGTATATGGTATTGTACATGATGTTATACATGTTTTTAATGTAATTCGACAAATTTGTCCAGACAATCCAATAATTCTATGGGGTCATTCAATGGGTACTGGTGTTGCATTATGGACAATGAATAATCTATTGCAAATGGATATGAGTATGAAAAAAGAAATTTTTATATTAAAAAAATCATATGATGTTTTTTTTTCGAATATTATAGAATTACAAAAACCATCTGGCCTTGTACTTGAAGCACCATTTTATAATACAATACAAGGACTTATTTCATATCCACTTACACGAGTAAGTTTTTAATTACTTATTTATTAAAATTAATTTTTTTGTTATTATTTAGGTATTAAAAATGAATCCATTTTTTATGGAAGCTGCACTTGATTCTTTAACAAATGTTAAACTTGATTTTCCAAATAATGAAATGTAAAATAAATAAACATACAAACTAATTGATTAAGATCTTTTTTGTTTTTGTTTTATAAATTTTTAGTATATCATTTCTTCCATTACCAATTATAATTATTCATTCTGAAGATGATGCTATTATTCCTTATCATCATGCTCAATTAGTAAAATGCTTTTTTTTATTATTATTAAAAAGAAAAAAAATTTTTTTATTTAGATCGAAGATTATGTTAAAAATCATCGAGATAAAAGTTTACCACCTGTTCGGTTAATAACTGTTCCACGTTCAGCACAATGTGGACATAATCATATTTATTCATATTCAAAATTTCAAGAAATAGTCAGGTAAATAAAACAAATAATAAAAACAAAAAAAAGAAAATAATTATATTTATGTTTTTTAGTGATATTTCATTTCTCAAACGCTTATCTCCAGCTTAAAAACAAAAATAGTCAAATCAAATTTTGTATATAAATGTCTTATATATAGTTCATATAATAATACAAATCTCTCTTTCTCTCTCTTTTGTTGTCTTACTTTTTTGTATGAATGAATTAAAATTCTATCTTTTGTAGATACTCTATAAAAAAAAATGACGGAAGTAGAATCTAATCGCCGATGGCCAAAACCTACGTAAATATATTTTTAAAAATTTATTTTATATTTCATTAATTTTTTTTTGTTTGTTAATAGTACAATTTTAATTAAAATAAGTATGATCTTGGTTGGTATATATATCTTAGCTTCAGTAACATTACCAATTCTTTTAATGGTTTATCCGACGATTATGAAACATATTGTTTTTATGAATTTTTGTAAGATATAATAAATTTAATTTAAAAAGAAAAAAATCTTTTTTTTTATTTAGTAAAGACAGGAACAAATTTTAGTCATCCGGAAAGCTTTGGTCTAGAACGTGTGTTCAATTTTTATTTGAATGTTGAATCAAATGTTCGTATTGGTGTTTGGTAAGTGATTACATTAAATAGAATTTTTTCAATATTATTTTTATATTATCAGGCATTATCGTTCTCCACTGATTGAAGATCAGTTATATACTACTGATGAAGATTATTTTCAAAAACATATTGAATCAACACAATCAACTATTCCAATAATTATTTATTTTCATGGCAATGCTTTTGATCGGTATTTTTATTTAAAAAAAAAACACAAAAAAAGGATCTATCTAATTTGATTTTGTCTTTTTAGTTCTTTATTTAATCGTCGTGGAATGTGTGAAAAATTACGTAAAGAATTAAAATATGATGTATTTACATTTGATTATCGGGGTTTTGGTGATTCAACTGGTGAACCAACAGAAGAAGGTTTAATCAGAGATGCTCGTTATATATATGATTGGTTACATAATTTAAGTAATGGTCAAAGAAAAATTTATATATGGGGTCAATCACTTGGTTCAGCTGTAGCATGTCAATTAGCAGCAAGATTATCTGATGATGAAAGTATGAATAGAAATTTCTTTTTTTTGTTTGTAAATTATTTATTTAGGTAAAAGTCTTGCTGGTATTGTTATGGAAGCATCATTTATTAATATATATGAAGCTTTACAAACACATTATACATCATTAGTATATATATATTTTAAAAAATTAAATATTTGTTTTTTTATTTCTTTTAGTTATTTCGTTGGCAACCATGGTTTAGTTATTTAATTAAAAAAGCATTACATATAAATAAACTTGCATTTCAAACACGTGGACATTTATCAAATCTTAATTGTCCATGTGTATTAATACATGCTGATGATGATTATACAGTACCGTATTCACATGGTACAGAATTATTACATGCTGCTTTAACTACTCGTGATGATAATAGACAAAAGAAAAGATTACTTCATTTTACAATTGATATGATATCATATCATAATAGTGGTTATGGACATTCACGTATTTATAAAGCACCAAAATTAATACCTACATTAAAGTAAGAATTTTGTATTAATATTATAAATGAGAAAATATTTTATTTATTTAGACGTATTTTATTTCAAGACGATTTATAAAGAACTTTTCCATTTATGACAAGTACTAATGGTGCATGCGTGTATTGAGAGAATATACGTTTTCATTCTAGATTCATTTCTTTTTTTTTTTTTTGATTTATGAAAATTTGTCATATATAGCTATTTTTTCTACAAAAATTAATTTCATACATTTTTCTATTCAATAAAACGATCAAAATATTTGAAGAAATAAAATTAAAGACACATGAGTCATTCGAATAAATATACACTATACATTCTTAAGAGAAGTGTTCATAACGGTATGGCAAATGCACGTGATTAGGCATTATGAATATTTTTGACAGAATATGTCAGCATTTGATTATTTGATCAATACACAAAATTAGAAATTTTTTTATATTTAATCAAATAGAGAGTCATCCCAGTGGAATTGGAACAGACAAGAATACAGTACACTGGAATATTCAATTTTTTTTTTTAATAATTTTGATCATATTCTCAAGTATTGTGATCCACATTCAATCTTTGATTTCGAACTTGAGATCTCGAAATTCATATGTTTTGATTTAAGAAATGATGATTATTTGAAAAAGTAATTAATATTATTCACGTGAATATTCCCAGATCGAACAAATCCTACCTGACTCTGTCGGGTCCCATGATACTAATGAAATGAAAACATTTAATCTCAGGTCGACAAATCAAACATCGGATCGTGTAATGTCTTATAAGGCCATACGCTTACAAGATTTTTTGTATGATCATATTATACGATCCAATACTATCGTGTGCATCACTTTTTTAAAAGATTTTATAAGATATCAGCAAAAAATTTTACAAGATTTTTATAATAAAAAACATACAATAGCTGACTAATGACTCATATTAGATCTTATCAAATTATATACGATCTGTAAACAAAAAAACATAGAGGAAGACATAAATGCGGATCTTCTCTGATATTATTTGCTGGGCTCCGATTCAACCTATATTTTTTGGAAAATCCTTTAATTTGTCCTATATTTCAATTACTTTTTCCTATTTTACCTATATTATATAAAAAAAACTATGAGATGTTTAGGAACGGCACGAAAGGGTCGAAGCCGGCGCTTGATCCAAAATATTGACCCATATTCAGGAAAAAAACAACATATATATGCGTTTATTTTTGTCTTACATCGAGGAAAGAAACGAAAAAGATAAAACTGTATAGTGTACTGTGATGAAAACAATGTGTGCGAAAAATATTCATCTGTCTTACTCATCATGACGCGTATGAAATAAGCCGATTGATTGATTCACGTAAACAAACATTACTTGGAAAAAATCAACTAACTTCATTGAATATAAATACGTAAGATAACTTGCTTCTAAGATACATAAAAATAACTTCAATATGTTTCAACGCTAATTCTCATCGTAATGACGTATAATTATTTATATATCGATTTTTCTATATAATCCGATACTTCAGACATAAGTAATTACATTAGAATTTGAAATTACTGTTTATATCACGTTGTAAAATACACTTGAAAAGATAAGAAAATATATTCTATCATTCAAAAGTTCGTTTCTCTATACCTTTAAAATATATACACTAAGCATTAATCACAGTTTTCTTCATTACAATATGTTCCATCGTACTTTGAAACTATTTATATATCTTAATATGAAGCTCCAACCTTCGTTCTCAAATGTTATTTAAACTATCCTGTATAATCTTTCTGTGGAAAACAGAAGAAATTTTTTTCCTTTTATCTACATGAAGTTATTCTCAAAATAATACTTCATTAGGATCGCTATAATAGCGTTATGAAAAGATTATATTTTAAATTTCAATAATCCATTTATAAAATACCAGTAAAAAGAAGTAAACAATAATTAACTTTTAATAATAATTCAAATGGGATATCCTTTTCTCAAAAATTCGGTAAAATATCTTTTTTGTCCAGAATGTAGCTCCGAGTTGAGATTGAAATCGCCCATTCCTAGGAACAATATCTACGGCTTTGAAATGAATTTTCTTCTCGAGCATACAACGATAGATATTCCTTCGTTCAGAAAAAGGCTAGCGTTTCTCACTACCTATGTGCAATCAAAATTCCAAGCTAACAGCTTGAAATATCGATAAACCTTAGGATAATAAGGAACTTTTTGAAAATTCCAGAGCTGATAGATCTCTGGGAGTAGAGTGAAAGTTGCCATAGATTCGAAATTGGCAAATACTTCTTTATAAGGGATATAGAACTCACAAGAGCTGAAAATGACCCCCGTTTCTCAACCATAGTATGTCCTGTAGAACTGAAAATTTTTTTATAGATACTAGACACTATTTAGGGTGCCTACATGTTTTGGTTTTCTAGAAAACTGAGAAAAAATAAAAAAACGTATTATACTCCTACGGCAATGAATTTATCTTTCTGGTTTATTTTTGCTTTAAAGGTATATTCGAATTGTTAAAATGCGATCAATGGATAGAGGATGCTTCAAAGTGTATACAGAGTGGAAAAACCGAAAAATGACGAAATCAAAACTTCTGGGTCTTGAGAAGGGGGCCCTTAAGTCGAGATGAACCTAATGTAAAATGATGAAATAATTGTTGTCGAATTAATCTTGATAACTCATCAAGTTTTTTTTTAATCAATACGCCATCGACGTCGTGTTGATGGTACAAGAAAAAAAAAAGAGATATCCAGTTAATGTTACCATAAGAATGATACAAAATGCAGCCACATTAGTATTTGTTAAAACAAAATTTTCAAATATATATTTACTAATCATATTAGGAGATAATATACATGTACTATCAATTTATTTTTGTTCTTGTTTTAAAATAATTGAAAAGATCTTATTAATAGTTGTTTTTTCAATAATTATTATAGTTTTAATAGAAGTTGAAGTAGTTGGTGCACGAAATATTAGAATAATAAATGTTGGTTGTGCAATATGAAAAAGTTCATTAAATGCAAATTGTTTCAATGTCACACAACACATTCTACATTTGTATGTGTGTTAAATGTGTTTCAAGTCTTTTGAATTCGGTTCTTTTTTTTTCGTTAAAGCTCATCAATATTTTTTTTAAATGAAAATTTGAAGGTTAGCATGTGAAGATTTACATTCAATGTAAATTTAACTATAGCTTGAATGTTGTATAATAATTTTTCTTTTATATATGATCGAGTTCACTTTTGTTTGTTTTTATCAAAATATATTTTAAAGTTTTTTATTGGTTAATGTACAAAGTCCATTACATTAAATACATATTCAAGAATGTAAAAATATTCTTATGTCAAAACAAATATAAAATTATTGTCTCGATGTTTTCTCATTCAATCAATAATGTATCAGGCTGATCAATCACGTGTTTATCCTTATAACAACAACACATCGACATCATCTAATTTTGTATCAGGAAATGGTTTTGTTAGTCAAGCATCGTAAGTTTTATAATATCTCGTTCAATTGATCATTTATAATAGATAAATTTATTTTCTATAAAATTAAAGTGAAGCTTCGACAGTATCAACAACAACTTTTATTGTTGGTACCGTTATAGGTGGAATAGTTGTTGTTGGATTGCTAGCTGCTGCAGTTGTTGTACCAGTAGTTTATGCTTTGAATATGTCGAATAGTCAAACAACAACTACAATGACAACTACAACAGTAACAACAGTAACGACAGCAACAACAACAAGTAAGTTTTTTTTATTAAATATTGCAGACTATAAGAAATAATAATAATGCATATTATCTCATAAGTGATGTTTCTAAAATTATTCATTTTCATCACAAATTCTCAAGTCAAATAATTAAGGTGATTAAGAAGATTGAGTTTTTGTCTAATAATTAAATTTGTTGGTATCTATATTTATGCATTCTAAAATATTATTTTATTCGAACTTTTTAAAAAAATATATCAAACATTCAAATATCAATTATTATTTATTTCCGTAGATAAATATTTGGTACAATATTCCCATAATTGTTACTTTTGTTTTGAAATATTTTAAATGAATTATAGATTTCTTGTTATCTTGAAATATGTTATATTTAAGTGTGTTATTGAAAAAAATCTGATTTAAAAGATAATATTTATTATTCGTTCTTAAGTAAAAATATCGATAGAAAAAAAAACACTTCTTAATAAGAAAAATGTGTAAATAATACGAATCTGAACTATATTAATCTATTAGTTCTTTTTGAATGATATTGCAAAAATGAAAGTAAAAATTTCATATATCTAAGATAAACTTTTTTTTTTCTTTTATAGCTACATCTCTCGCAGCTCAATGGAATGCAACAGGTACAACTATAGCTGGAAGTGCTGCAGGCACATCAGGTGTAACAACAAGTCTTATGAATATAGTTTACAGTTTAGCGCTCGATTCTTCAAATGCTCTTTATATCACCGATTATGCTAACAATCGAATTCAGAAATGGATTATAGGTGCCTCAAGCGGTACGACAGTAGCTGGCCAATCTAGTGGAGCATCAGGAGCATCTTCTACTGCTCTATCCACGCCAGTTGGTATTGTCTTGGATTCTAGTAATAATATGTATTTTACGGACAGAAGCAATCATCGTGTTATGTATTGGGCTAATGGAGCTTCATCTGGATCAGTCATTGCTGGAAGTACAGGTAAAATAGTTATCAAAAAAATGATCTCTCTTTAGAAATAATAGATAATGTTTCAAGATTTAGTGTTAGCATATTTTTAAATTTTGTCTTCTTCGTTGCACTTGATCAACATACTTTTAAATCAAAAAATTTAGGATCAGATACTCGAGAAATTCATATACGATTTGATTTAAAATGTGATGATAGATCGACGAAAAGCTGATGTTAAGTGTGATATAAAGGAATCAATTTTATTGATGACTGATATTTATAAATGAATTATTAGTATTGAAATCGTCTTATGTAAATCTCAATAGATTTTTGTTGGCCTATTGCTATACTCGTATTTGTTTTTCTTAGATCTGCTTAAATGTCTTTACTTTTCATTATTTTCCCGAGTATATCTAATTCAAACTTCAAATCAAATGACATATAAATTTCTAGAGAATCTATCCTCATATCTTATCATTAAAAAGTATACTGATCAAGTCCAAAAAGGAGTATTGCATAAAGAAACCGAAACTTATTATACACCATTGATAAATCTACTTTAGGTGTTTCTGGTAGTGCAAACAATCGGTTTAGTTCTCCATCTGGACTTGTTCGTGATTCAACTAATGGTACTTTGTACATCGCTGATACAGGCAACCATCGTATAATGTGTTATCAATCAGGTGCATCGTCAGGTACTGTAGTTGCAGGTGGTAATGGAGCAGGAACCGGTTCTACACAGTTATCTTCACCATATAGTTTTGTCTTAGATTCACTCTCAAATAGTTTAATCATTGTCAATTATGGTGCTCATAGCGTAGTTCGTTGGACGTTAGGTGCTAGTAGTTGGACACTTCTTGCTGGTAGTTCGAGTGGAGTTAGTGGTAGCACAGCAACATTACTCAGTAGTCCCTTGAGTGTAGTATTAGATTCATATGGAAATATGTATGTATCGGATACAGCTAATCATCGTATTCAATTCTTCTCATATGGTCAATCAAGTGGTATAACTATTGCTGGTACGACTGGTTCATCCAGTTCTACTGCCACTCGGCTGAATCAACCTTATTGGGCAATATTAGACAGTCAATTGAATTTATATGTAGCCGATACCTATAATCATCGCATACAAAAGTTTTCACGATATTAAACATTATTATTGATCACAAATAGACATATTTGGAAACTTTTTAACTAATATGATCATACTTTTTCTATTCATATGAACTTCTCATATTTATTCTTTATAACTAGCGATTGTATTTGATGAAAAAAGACCAAGTAATTCAATTACCGAGATTTATTATTATATATTCAAGCAAAGCACAAAAAATATTTCTAATATGAACGTAAGAAAAACTGAATTATTGCTAAACTAGCTGACTTTTCTAAGTCAGTATCTAGTTATATACCAACAGTTATACAATTTATTTCTTGTAATTTTTTTAAAATTAATATGAATTCCTTTCTGAATTAAAACATCAACACACTCGACATTTGTTGAAAATATTAGCATCTTTTATTTAAAATAAACTATAGAACAAATTATTTCATTAACAGTGAGAATTTCTTTCAATTATTTTGGATTTAATTAAAGGTATTCGATTCGAGATTATTAGCGAATACACAAGAAATATCTGAAAATAAAATAAAAATAGTGAAACTTTATATCAAAGTTTATGCAAATTATATTTTAAACATTTCTTTTTACATAAATGAGATAAGATTTATTAATCAGATTATATATCGTCCAATAAATAATATATATGCTGGATTATGATACAATTTATTATCTACGAAAAAAAAACTACAATAGAATATATGAAGAAACAATTTGAAATAAATGTTAAGCTCTAGAATTCTAATTAGAATGGAAAAAATAATAAAAATACTTAAGAGCAAGTGTCATATTTTTGTTTAGTAGAAACATACAATAAACAAATTGAGTAAAACAGTGACAAAAATATGGGAAAACGATGTTGTCTTTATGTTTGCATGTAAAGAAATCCCAGGAAATGAAGTATTAGTGACCAATGGAGTTGAAGTTATTGGTGGATATTCATTTATATGTGAGTTTATCCATGTTGTAAAGACAGCTACACGAGTATACGTACCTGCATCAGTCGGCCGGGCACATCCAATGCCATTACTTGTCACACCAATAAGTATCCATTGTTTGTTTGAAGTAAACATCATCAGCGGACCACCTGAATCACCTTGACAAGTATCTATAAAACAAGTGATGAAAAATATGAGAATAAAAAAGAGATAAATATAAATATATAGTGACCTTTGCCACCACCATATACACCAGCACAGATTTGCAATCGCCAATCAATCAATGTAGTACAAGTCTCGTTCTGATAATCTATGATTTGTAAAGTAACTTGTTGCAGTGTATGTGGTAATGGACCATATTCATACACTCTACCCCATCCAACAGCTACAACCTAATATAAAGATTTCAAATAAATAAAAAAAAGAAAAGACTGTAGAATACATACAAGCGTTCCAACAGGTGGCCATTCATTGACCGATAGTGTTACATCATTGGCTGGTGGTAAACAAATGAGACTCAAACCTGGATCACACATTACTAATGGAATAGCAAGTCGTATTAAAGCAATATCATTCACAAAGTGAGTAGTATTATAGTTTGAATGTACAATAATTTGTGATGCGACTCGAGTTTGAGTGCCAGACCATGAAGTAAGGGATCCAGCGTATATAGTGACATTTGATGCTTCATAACCATTTACACAATGTGCTGCTGTAATTACCCATGAACTTGATATAATTGATCCACCGCAAAGAAAACGATTAGCAATAGAAATTGAAACTGCCCAACCCCATGTAGCTGAACTAGCAGCTTCACCACCAACAATACGATTGACTGTTGCTGAATTAGTTGAACATCCACATGATGTATTTGAATTACATGAATATACAGTTTGATGACTTGATTTAATAGCATTAAGTAAAAGTATGACTAGAAGTTGTAAAATACTATGGTATATGATTTCCATGATTCTAATCAATTCAATCCACTCTCGCCTTTATTATTTCTCGATCTTTTATAACTGTTTTTCTTCTGATATTTATGCCATAATAATTGTAAGTATATATATATATATATTACACTACCATACTACGAAATTGTCTTTATTTGTATATTATATTTATTCTGCATTAATAAAATAATAAAAAGACGATCCATAGTCACAAAATAAATAGTCGACATGACATAAAACTAATTGCCAATTTTATCAATATATAACGGAAGAAATACGGAAAATCATGATTCTATTTAAAATATCAACCAACAAAACAAATTTTTCTTTAATATTAATATTTTTTTAGAGAAACCATACGACTTCACAAGTATGTGTATGACATTACCCACTTAAAACGTCTCAAAAAATGCTATAAAATTGTACTTGAAAAAAAAACATTTAAAATAAAAAGTAGATGTCAATGTTTTTATGGAACTTGAATTCACTTATTTATAAGCAAACAGCATAGGTAGTAAGCTTATGATTAGAATCTAATCATACGATCAAACTGACAAATTATAATTTTAGAAATAATTTTATGTCCTATTTATAAATTATTATTAAATTTTCTATGTCATGATCTTTCTATTGTTTTTTTCAATTTCTATATTTGGTTTATATCTTAACGAATAATCTAAATAGATTACTCAAAAAAATTGAAAAGATTTTGTGCTCAATGTTGAAGAATTAATGATCCTATTTTATGTCTCTATATTATTACTAATCATTAAGATCATATCACTCAGGAAAATGTTCTTTGCTCAAAAAGATTTATTATTCGATATTTATCTGTCATATATATTTTCGAATAAACTCTTGATTTCCTGTTTATATGATAGTAATTAATTATGAAAAAAAACAAGTTTTCGGTTATATTTACGATTGTCAATAGATATTAATCATGTTGTAATAGGTTTTAATAAGATATTAAAGCGATACAACTTTAGTTACAGAACAGTTGATTTGATAGTTTTACATGTTTTGTCTCATTGGTCGAAATTATTTCAGGAGCCATTTTATTTCATAGAAAATAAATATTAGTAAAATACGATGAAATATGCAATAGATGTATTGAACAAAAATGGTTGCTTATAGTTATATACTACTAACAAGAGAAATATTTGACATGTTCAATTCCAGAGCAGAAAGTGAAATTTTCGTACTTCAAAAATGTTTCAAAGCTATATTCGAAAACGTTTTTTTAAGCTATTTTAAATCAACTTTTTCATTCACTCTCACATCCTCAAGACATTAAAGATTACAATATATATTCGGATTGATATTTGTTAAAAATTAAAAGAGAGAATAGCTTGAAGAACAAGTACTTATTATTCTCGATCCACCTTATCAGATCATTTGCCTAAAATTTCAGTTAATAGAAGAATAATAACGAAGAATTTGTGTTAAAAATGTTCCACGACCACCACAAAGATCAACAAGGATTTTAAAATGATCAAAGTCAACAGCAAATACCAACCTATCACCATAATGTTGAGAAAAGGCAGTCATAACTTCATTAAATGTATGCAGCTGGTCTTTTTAGTCTGTATGACTCAAGTAGGTCCAAAATTTAATACTCCTTACTAAAGCAAAACTATTGGAACCTTCAGCACATAAAGCATTGACTAAGTTATTGGTTTCATGTATACATTCAAGTCCTAAGATCTATTTTATGACATCATAAGCAGGCAATGGAGGATTCAATATAAGCATAGGGCACGATTCAATAAACGCAAAATGCTTGTCTTTGTTAATCCGCTTGATAATATTTGCATCGATACGTGGTCGAAGAAGATGATAAAAGAGACCTTTATTCCCTGCTGATTGATCTTCATCTATGATCTCGTCAACAGTATAGACCTCGATCAAATTTAGCATGAGAAAGACAAGAATTTTAGAAAATCATCAACAGTGAGTGATGGTATTGGACCAAACGTTAGTTAAAGATTAAGTTAGTGCAGACGAACTCTAAAATTTCATTAAATTTTATCGTATCCTATATATGTATGTTATATATAAATGAAAAATAAATCTACCTCCACGTGTTATTAATGACTGAAAAGAAAATGAATATGCTACCTAATGCTCACATAATATAGAACATATGAATAAAAATAACCATGAATTAAAAGTATGAATTTTGCTAAAAATTTTTTTACCTACAGCAATTTTTGTACATTTTTTGTTTGAACACACTATCGATAGGAATATTGCACTTGTAAAAGCGGAAACAGTTACTCAAGCGCAAATCCATTGAAAAATAATTATTCAAGCAATTAATTCGAAAAGAGGTGCAACGGTCAATCCGTTTCTCACAGTTCTTAAATTTGAACTGCCATGTCTTTAATTACACATGTCATGGTCTATTCTATATTTGCATATGTATATCGATAAGATGGTTGTAACAGGAGCACTGTGACTACTATATCGATAATAAAAACTTATGGATAATGTCTTATATGTGAAAATAAGTGACTTTTTGAAATTTTTACTAATTTTTGCTTGCTATTTGAATGAAAGACATTGATTGTGTGAATTGATATCGTTTGTAAATGGATAAAAGAAAGGAAAGTATCTCAAAAGAAATTGAAATTACTACTAAAAGATTCAGTCTTTCATGTCGCATGGAATAATATGTAGGATTTTGAAAAGTTAGGAATAGACAAATTTGATGTTTTATGTGCTCCTCTCATTCGTTCATTTGCCAGTGAGAATGAAAATTTGACTAGAATACAGTCGATCTTCTTGATGAATAATACAAAAGATTCCGTCGTTAGAATGATTTGTGCATTTACACTAGATTAATTCGATGTAGAAAAGAAAACATAAATAAAAAATGACTACTAATATTTCGTACGATGATTCAATAAAGCATAAAAGAAAACAATACTAGAGTTAACAGTTGAGTTCTTGTTGAACAAGACTAATCCAATAGGCTACACCAAATGGAATTGCATCATCATTGAAATTATAATCAGGTGAATGTAATTTTGCGCATACTGGTCCTTCATTGATACCCATGAAGATAAAAGCACCAGGTCGTTTTAAAAGCATAAAAGAAAAATCTTCCCCTGCCATCATGGGTTCTCCATTCCCATTGACATTCGCTGTGCCTACGACTGCTTCAGCAGCTTTGATAGCTCGTTTTGTTTGATCATCATGATTAACAAGAGCAATTCCACCTCGTGTATATTCTACAACAGCCGTACAACGAAAAGTCCTAGCTAGGCCATGTGCTAATTCATTCATCCTTTGTTCAAGACGATTACGAACAGATTCAGTGAAACTACGAGCAGTACCTCCGATACGTATTTCAGATGGCATAACATTAGGCGATATGAACGAACCACCTTCAATAGCACCAACACTGATCACTGCTGAATCGAGCGCACTGACATTACGACTAACAATCGTTTGTAGTGCTATGATGAATTGTGCTTGTAATACTGTGACATCAGTGGCAAGATGTGGTGCTGCTCCACCATGACCACCAGTACCTCGAAATGTTACATCCCAACGATCGGATGCTGCCATTAGAGGACCTGATCGTATAGAAAATGTTCCCAATTGACTAGGCATATTGTGTAATCCATAAACAGCATCAACAGGAAAACGTTCAAATAAATTGTCATCGAGCATAGCGATAGCACCTTGAAGTCGTTCTTCAGCTGGTTGAAAGATGAATTGAACAGTTCCACAGAATGAATCTCGATGTTCAGCCAAATATTTAGCAGCGCCAAGTAACATGGTAGTGTGTCCATCGTGACCACAAGCGTGCATTACACCAGGCTTTGTTGAAACATATGGTATGTTACATTTTTCGATTAATTGAAGAGCGTCCATATCAGCACGAAGACCAATCGAACGATCACCTGGTCGAACACTCTTCAACGTTCCAACAACACCGAATTGACCGACACCTTCAGTAACTGTCAATCCCCATTGCTTGAGTTTCGTAGCGACAAGATTCGATGTTCGCTCTTCTTCCATGGCCATTTCTGGATGAGCATGAATATCTTGACGAATTAATATCAATTCTGTTTGCATGTCATGTGCTTTCTTGAGTAATGATTCATTCATTTTGCTTTATAACCTATTATTATTATTCGTCAATAAGTAAAATTATCTAAAAAAAAGTTAGAAAAAAAATAATCAATGAGTTCAATTGGTGATACAAGATGATTTAAAGTAGAAGTAACATTTCGTAGTTGATAGACACATTCTAGCTTGATAAGTATTCGCATTCACTTTTCATATTCAAAGCAAATAATTATCATTTTACCTTCTTTTCATCACCATTAAAATTTTTATTCTCTTTCTGCTGTTGTACGAAGAAGAAGAAGAATACCTTTGCCTTTCGGTATAAAATGCTCTCCGAAGACAGTTTCGACAAGCCCAATATTTTTCCTACAACTATTGCTAACCGCAGCTCTAGACAGAAAACCGGCCTGACACAAATCTCTTCTCATCCTATTACTTGAGTTTCCCATACACACCGACTACTCACAAGGCTCAGTGTAGGTCACAAATGTAATCAGCATGCTATTGGACGGATGGTCCGAGACAAACAGCCGTTGGTAACTTGTCCAAGGTTTGAACAAAGTAGCTTGTGGATACATGTCAAACAGCGTAACCTTCGGCCATGGCGGCTCCCAGTTGTACGACTATGCATTTAAATGTAAAAGGCCATTTTGATCATATGTATATCGTATAGTGGACTAAAAACTAAGGTCAATAAAGCAATGCATAACATTAACATAATGTGAAAAAGAAAAGGTATAAGGTGTTTCGTCTCTATATTAACGGTTGTAGTCTTAATAACAATAAAAAAATGAAAAGTAAAACAAAGAACAGAGATACATTTAATTCACCCAAATAATGCGAAAGAAAAATCTTCCATTTGTTTATATTTTCTTTGAATATTTTTAACTATCGGTATTCTACTTTTCATTCAAAGTTGAAATTTTCGTCCATATAACCAGGAATCAGTTCATTGTAAATTTTGTTCTGGATCGATTCGAATTCAATCATGTAAGTAACGAGAATGTACACCTTCAACTAACATGCTCATGCTAATTTCATTGAGATCTACTAAAATTTACCAGGCTTTGAGTAATCTATCAAATATCGCTACGTTGACTAGAATTTGTTAAAGATTCAATCCTTAAATGATCGATCAATTTAGTTGTATTCTTTCGTATACTGAACCATAGCATAGAATTCCTATATTTTAGAAAATACATCAATAAGTTAAAAAATTCTATTTTTCATGAACTACTGTAGATAAAAGCTTGGTAATTTATAAAATTTTCGAAACTAGATTTTGTGTCTTTTTATTATTATTTATATGAGCTTGATCATGAAAAATATAATTGAGTCATAGTCCTTTTAAGTTTAGCTCGATATTTCATTTCAATCAATACTTGATTCTAGCATAGTAGTTATTTGTATTTTATGAAATGGTATCACTAAAACAAACTCGTACAGTGTTTCTGCTATCTTTCATGAGCGTGTTCATGTTGGACAAGACAATTTTCTTTCAAATACAGAAGATTTTCACAGTGGCAATCAATCAATGTACGTGTAATAGTACGAATGAAAGTAAAAAGCTGAACCTTTTAGACAATTTTTATGAAATACATATTGGGATCATTATAATATTCTTTTTGAAGTCATCTGAACAATAATTATCTTAATGATCAATATTGTCCAGTCTGGATCTCATAAGACTCATTATCTTACTATTGAACTGATCGATAAGGAATCAATGGCAAGCAGAATTATTTGACACCATTCTTCTGACCTTTAGAAAGCTTCATGTTTTCATTGCCAGTATTTTTTCATTCTATTGTCGTGTTTAGATGACATTCCAGTAACCAATATAAATAATCATTCTCTTTTACAGTGTTATACATTGGAAAGATAGTTGTATCACATCTCAAATATATTCTCGAATCTTTGAAGTTATTTTTAATGATGCATTATTCTTTATTGAAAATGGACAGTAAATATAAAACCTGAGGACGATAATGTTTTGTTTCTGTAAGCTCTGTCAATAGATAACAAAGTGAATAGTAGCTTGATGAGAAACATAGATAGTTTCATATGTGATTTAGATTAATCTGATTTTCTCAAAGACGAAGTATCCAAATGAATGCGACAAACTATTCCGAAAATGTGAGAACAATAGCATAAGTCAAAATAGCTACTATAAATTTCAATCATGTTCGATGAATAGATAAATGATGAACAGAAAGTATTGTGTGAGTGAGGAGATTTCAATCATTTACTATACATATTAATAAATATCACTTACATTAATTAGATGTACTGAAATCTTTAATATACTGTAGGATAATAAAATAATAAATGAAAGGAGATCACGTGAAGTATGATAACAACAAAGAACAATAATGATGTAACCGCTTATCAAAAACAACAGCAAAAAAGAATGAAATAAGACATGTAAGATACACTGATATATCTTACCATTAACCGAATAACAATTCATACGTAATCGTAAGAGTTGCGGTAGAATGAAAGAAAAAGAAATCTATTTGATTCTCTTTCTTATCAAAATAAACTAAAGCATTGAAAAGTGACTTGGTTTATTATCTTTTCTACACTTTCAAATGTGTTAGCCTTTGGATATTTATCAAGTGACAATCCTTGAAACTTGTTACTTCATTTCTTTGGTTATGTGACATTATTTGATTTTGAAAAAACATTATTGTTTTCATCAACACATAAGTTATTACGATTTTTTCAATTTTTATTCATTCCAATTCGACCTTTTCTGAATTCTTAATTTCTAAAGACCTCATACAATGACAGCTATTCAAACAAGTTCATTCTTAAAATTGTCTGTACCTCCAGATATGCATCTAAACACAGAGATAATAAGATGTCTATCAATAAACATAAAGTAACTACGAAAAACTAATGGCATTAATTTTCAAATGTTGTTGTCTAAAGTCAATGGACTTGCATTGTCTATCATGAATTCAGTCTATTATATTTTCGGATAAATTCTATGACTAGAATTAAAATTTTCATAGTTTATCCGATTATTTGTATTAAAAATAAACGGTCTACATGCGTTATTAATAGTTAATGCGACTAGTATTTTTGTCATAAAAAGTCTAGTTTATGAAAATAATTGAATTTTTTAATGAAAAAACATCATCGAACTGAAAAAAAAACATATTATATTTATATAAAATATTGACTAGAAAAAAAAAACATGAAATTAAACAGAAGTGTTAATCAAGCAAAGAATTAATTCATAAGAATATGTTTTTAAATAAAATTGTCCTTCATTCGGTAAAGAATATTTAATAACATTATCATTGTCTATTTTTATTTTAATCTTATTTAATTCAAGTATAATATTATATGTTTCTTGTTGTGTTTGTTGAATTAATTGAAAAAGTTTTTCTTGTAATTCCTGTCGTGTTAATGTATGTAAATAAATAACTGAATAAACATCACTATTTATATTCTTAATATAAAGAGTTTTTAATGGTACTACCGTTGTTTCATGTAATCGATTATAAAGACGTATACTAATAGAATCATCACCATTACATATTCGATGTATATCATTCATAGTTAATCGAAGAAGATCAATACCAGTATAATATTGAAAACGATTTAAAACAGATGAAAAATTATTATTATTTAACCAATTTAATACTTCTTCATTTGTTGATTTAATTGTAATTTCTGATACTATTTCAATTTCATCATTATCTAATTCAGAATAATTATATTTTGTATCAGTTGAAATTGATGTTAAATAATTAATACCATTATTTTGTTTTTTTTCTAATTTTTCACAATCTTTTTTTTCTACTATGATATTTTCTGTTGATATTGTAGGTTGTGTATAAAGATCTGATAAATCATTTGTTGAATAAGAAAGACTAAGAAGATTAAGTGAATAAAGTGCTGAAACAGTACATGATTGTAATACAGTATATTCATGTGTTGTTTGATAACGTCGACGTTGATCAATATTTAATTTATCAATTCGTATTTTATCTGCTTTATTTTTTCTTTGTGCACCTTTTAAACGAAATAATTGAATTTTACAACAACATGAATGTAAATGTTTTATATCATCAATATCATTTTCATGATATGTATCTATTTGTATACGTAATGGTATACCTTTTTCGCCACCATGTCGTTTTTGTGCAAAATCAGTTGATGTACATTTAAATCGAATAAATAATGATGTTGTTGTTGTTGATGTATCCCAAACAATTTCAACAGCATTTGGGATTTGTCTTGAACGTATTATTGATAAAATTCCATATGTTAAATTTGTATCAATATCAAATAATGTTGATAATTGTTGTTCATTTATCCATTTTTGCATTAATTCACGTTCTTGGATTTGTAATGTTTTATCCCAAAAACATAAACGTAATATAGAACGATATGTAGTTGGAAGAATATTTTCTGTTGATGATGTATGATGATGATTATTATTATTAATATGAAATTTAATTTCATATGGTTGACCTTGATTTAAATAAGTTGTTGTTTCTTCATTAATTCTTGCTGATGATGCTGTTAGAGCATTTAATATAAATTCAAATTGAATTGAGGATTTTGGTGTTAATGAAACAGATGATGGGGGAATTGATGGTGATGATGTATGACTACTATCGGAAGGATAATCACCATTTATTAAATAACGATCAAGATCATCAACAATATTATCGCTAAGAGCAATATTGGGAAGGACATCATTTGTTGGTGAAATATCAAACATATTTTCATTGTTTGTTTGTATTGGTTTTTGTGATGATGATGATGATGATGATAATGGTTGTCCGTCAAATAAATGTTCTATACGACTAAGAATTGTCGATAATGTTGAATCGTTTAACATTGATAAGATATTTTCTTCTTTTTTTTGGGGGGGAGGGGGGGATTTATCCTCGATATATTTATAAGTCACGTGAATGAGAAAAAAAAATTGGGAGAAATAAATAGTATATATATATTACTTGTGTATTCGTTCGTTTAATGTATGCATTTAGACAGGTTTGTCCGTACATTTTTATTTTTACTTTTCTATACGTTTTGTATTGGATGCAGAAAAAAAAGACGAAAAAAAAAATAAATGAAGAAGGAAAGGCAAATGTAAAAATATGTTCCTTAAGGCATAATATTATTCAACATTGAAATTCTTATCTAGAATTAATTTATAGATGGAGTGCTGACCATAATTATAAGCACAGGCCATTTTTTAGTGTTTTTTTTTCCGAATGGTGACAAACTGTAGATGTAAACATGAATTTCAGTGTGATCTTTCCCATGGTATAGTCAGATTTCGTCATTTTCAATAACCGCTTGTCAAACTCAATGTTTTGATTACTACGAGAAAAATACAAAGTGAGCGTAATTTTTACGGTCCTGTATTAGATAGAGGACAATTTTTGCTGTAAAATAAAGTATCTTTTCAAAATATCGCGAACCTTTTACTAACATCCAGATAACATTTTAAAAATAAAGAGCATTTTTTATGTCAAATTTGGCTTAAAAATCGCGCTTTATTTTTCTTTTAAATGTAAAAATATTCGTCATATTTCGAAAGTACTTTATTTTACAGCAAAAATTGTCCTTTATCTGATGTAGGACCATAAAAATTGCACTCATTGATATTTTTCTCGAAGCAATCAAAATAGTGAATCTGACAAGTAATTTTCGCATTGTTTTCAAAAACAACTTGAAAAACGGTCTGTTCTAATAATTATGTTCAGCATTGTATGTAATATTATATTGAAAATGATTCCTTCTTTCAACGCACTCTATAAGATTTTTTGTATAAGACAGATAAATTATCCAATAAAAATCTTGCAAATAAAAAGAAGAAGAAGAAAAGGAAAGAAACAGGTTTTCAATATGAATCATATAATATCTATTTAAAATAAGCTTTTTTTTTTTTCTTCTCTTTCTTTGAGGATCGGCTCATTGAGTATCAGGTGGTGCATGTGCGTAGTTTTTTCTAATCGAGAGTAAAGGTGTGGTCTAAAATATGATAATTATTTTTGAAATATAATAAAAAAAGAAAAAGAAAAATTTATTTTATTTTAACTAAAATCTTTCTAGTCATGATTATTACAAAAACTCGTCGCCGTTTAACCAGCACTAGTAATGAAATTGCTCGAAGTAATTTGGTAAGACTTTTTTTTTTCTATTTAAATAAAAAAAAGAAAAAAAAATGCAATTAAATTTGTTTTAAATAAAATAGGTTTTTCTTTTTCTATATAAATATTTTTGATATAAATTGTTATTATTGTACTGTTGTACGATTGATTTGAGTAAGTGTACATGTTTGGACGATTCACTGGCGACTATAGTGGTGACAAGCAAATTACGACGTCTTTCGTCATCGGCTATGACAGATTGTCTCACCGATCTCGATAAAACAAATAATACGGATATTGATGGAGAAAAACGTATCAAATTTGAAAATAGACGATATAAATTAATCAAAGTATATGATTTTTTTTCATATATTTTTATTTAATAATAATCAAAATTTTTAATATTGATTATAATTATTATAATTATTATTTTTAGCCCGGTGGTTATGGTAAACCAAGTGTATATCATGGACTTGTTGTAATATTTCTTGAATTTTTTGCATGGGGCCTTCTTACTAATCCAGTTATTTCCGTAAGAATATTTATTTTAAAATATTATTTATTTATTTTCTTTTTTCTAGACACTTAATAATACATTTCCAACTCATACATTTCTAATGAATGGTGTTATTCATGGAGTCAAGTAAATAAATGAATTATTTCTTGGTATTTTTCTTTTTGTTTAAATTTAAATTTCTTATTTTAGAGGTTTATTAACATTTTTAAGTTCACCATTACTTGGTGCTTATTCAGATGTTTGGGGACGAAAATCATTTTTATTGATTACAGTCTTTTTTACATGTTGTCCAATTCCATTAATGAAAATTAGTCCAATGTAAGATGGAAATGTTAATTTTTTTTTTTTTGGTATTAAAAATTCAATTATAATAATGTTAATATATTTAGGTGGTATTTTGCATTGATTAGTATTAGTGGTCTATTTTCAGTGACATTCAGTGTTGTTTATTCCTATGTTGCTGATGTTACTGATGAAAATTCACGAAGTGCTGCTTATGGTATATAGAATTCAATGTATTATTTATATATTTAAATAATTCTTATTATTTAAGGTTTGGTAACAGCAACATTTGCAGCATCATTAATAACAAGTCCAGCTATTGGTGCTCATTTAGCAAGACTTTATAGTGAAAATTTTGTAATTGCACTTGGTATATATTATCATTATTATTTATATGACATTAATTATTTTATTTTATTTAGGTACAGCAGTTGCTGTACTTGATATGTTATTTATCTTTTTTATCGTACCAGAATCACTACCAGAACGATTAAGAACAGATCAAAAAATTTCTTGGGATAAAATTGATCCATTTGCTGTATATTTATACCGTTTTTTTTTTAAAATTTTATTTCAATTATATATATAGGCTCTTCGAAATATTACACATGATCGATTTATTTGTCTTATTTGTCTTATTGTTCTATTATCTTATCTTCCTGGTAAGATATTTTCTATAGTTAAATTAATTATCAATGATTTATTTATTTATATAGAAGCCGGACAATATTCATGTTTTTTTGTTTATTTACGATTAGTAAGATTTCTAGAGATATATGAATAATGAATTAATATAAATTTATAGATGCTCGGATTTTCTGAAGATGAAATTGCTTATTTTATTGCATTCGTTGGTGTTTTTTCATGTATTGCACAAGTAAATAAAAATAAAAATAATTTTTATTTATTTTCAAAAATAAAATATTTTATATATATAGACAGCATTATTAGCTTGTTTACAACGTTATTTTGGTTCAAAAGAAACAATTATGGTTGGATTATTTTTTCAAATAGTTCAATTAGCAGCTTATGGAATTGCAACATCAAATTGGTAAAATAATATGAATAGTATAAAATATTTTTTTTTAAAAATTATTATAGGGTTATGTGGTTTGCTGGTGGTTTAGCTGCATTATCATCTATAACTTATCCATCGATAAGTGCATTTGTTTCTGTCTATGCTAAAGATAATCAACAAGGTAAAATATAATCGATAAGAAAAAAAAAATTTGTGTAATTTTTGTTTTGCTTTTAAGGTCTTGTTCAAGGTATGGTTAATGGTGTACGAGGTTTATGTAATGGTCTTGGTCCAGCTTTATTTGGTTTTATTTTTTATTTATTTAATGTTAATTTAAATGAATCAGTACCATCATCATCAGTATCATCATCGACAAAATCAATATTTTCAAATCGTACAACAGTACATATTAATGAAAAATCAAGTTATTCATCAATGCTTAGTCATGATGTACCCGGTCCTCCATTTCTTTTTGGTGCTTTACTTGCTACTATAGCATTAATGTTTTGTTTACTATTACCAAATTCCAAACCAGATTCAAATGGACTTTTTGGTGATTCAAGAACTATTGAACAGAAAGCTCATTTATTGGATATTGATAGTGATTCAAATGATAATGCTTCAACTTGATGATTTCTTTTTTCTTCTTCATTTATTTGACAAATTTCTTGTTTGTTTTTTTCTGTTGTTGTTTTTCTTGTTATTCGATTTCTATTTTGTTATGGACAAGAGAGAGAGAGAAAAAATACGCAAAAGATAAATGATTAAATATATATTAAAGAAAAAAAAAATAATAAAGCCAAGCTATGAATTAAACAAAATTAATTTACATGTCATTTTTGAAGAGATTTTAATGAAATAAATTGTTTATACAAAAAGGAATTGAACGTCCTTTAAAAACAACAGAGATTTTGATAGCATCATAACAAAAGCTTTCGGAAACTTTAATGATTATATCTCTTAGCTTTATATTAGTATTATCAAGAGACATAATATCACTTAATAATATATCATTAAAAACAGATCGATTTAAGTATTTAAACTTCATATAACTATCATTGAATGCATAGATTTAAAAAAGTTATTCCATAATCCTTGAATAATAATAACAAGAAATTTTCATATTGTTCTCTTGTTTTTTTTTTCTGTTAAAAACCGAAAAAAATGACTAGAACAAGATATATAAACACATGTCATTGTAGCAAAAAGAAAGTCAAAAAAGAAAGAGATATAATCACACACAACACAACAAAAGTGAGTAAAATTATACTGCTGAAAAAAAAACAAAACAAAGAGGCACACTCAAACAAAGCCAAAAGAAACATAGCTATAAAACAAAGCACACACAAAATGTAATAAAGACGAAATATTGCAATTTTTTAAAAAAAAACAACAAATGCTGACTTTGATTTTTTTTTTTTTGTTTTCAGAAAAAAAGAAACAAAATGTTAAAATTCTGACAATTGTATGTTTTTTTTTTTCGTTTAAAAGTAAATGATCACAGCTTTTTTCTGGCACAAAAAAAAATTAAAAAGAAAAAGAAAATTTTGATTGACTAGGCTATTGTATTATTATTCTCTTTAAGTCGTAATTCAGCAGCTAAACGACGATCATGTTCCTTGAGATAAAGTGTCCGATATGTATCTCGTTCTTCTGAACATAAATAAATTAAATTTTTAATATAAAAAAAAAAAGAAAAAATTCTCTTACGCGCAATAGAAACGAGTAATTGTTGAAGTTTTTCTTGAAAATAAGTCATTGTATTAAATGAACTATCAAAATGTTGTACAAAAGCTAAATAAAAAAAAAATATTATAGAAAAAAAAAAAAAGCTTTTTTTTTTCATATTAATATACTTTCAATAGTTTGTGTATTCATTTCTAATGTTGTTTTTGGTTCTTTAGCTGTTGAATCAACAATAAGTGTTGGTGTTGATGATGATGATGCTGATGGTGACGATGATACTCCATTTATATGATGATTATAATAATGTCCATTTGGTCGATTAATAGCTGAATGTAATAATCGATTAAGTGTACCAGTAAGACGTTTACTCATTACAGATGTAGATGATGATGTAGGTAAATTTATTTTATTTGATAATGTTTGAATTGATGGAGATGATGATGGTGATGAACAATTAATATCATTATCTTGTTCAACTTTAATCACAGTTGTTGTTGTTGATACATTATCAATTCCATTAATTGTTTTTGTTTGTGATGATGATAATGATGATGATGAATTATTTGGATTTATTGTTGTTTGATTATTATTATAATCACTTATTGATAATCTATGTGGACTTGTTTGATCATCATCATCATTTGATATATGAAGATTATGACCACTATCATCTTCATCTGTTAAAACATCTGCTGGACTACCACCAGTATAACATTGAGAACTTTCTAAAAAATTTAAAAGAAAAAAATTCATATTTAAATAACTGATAAATAATTAAATCAATTTTAATATGATTAAAATTCTTTCTATGATAAAAAAAAGAAAGAAACGAAATTGAACCACTTACCACTAGCATTTTCATCAATAGAATCAAATCGAAATTGTGCCGATGTTGAATCGGCTTGTTTATCGCTAAAAAAAATATATAAAAACATAAAACATAAATGCAAAATAAACTAATTCAAGCATTAAAATATATTATTAGAAAAAACTAATTATTTATATTTGTCTTTTTTTTTTTTTTCTTATTTCTGAAAATCAACCAAATACACACACACATATATACATATGTATATACACAAATGAACAATTGATCACTGCTTTATTAGACATATGAGTTATTGATATATAGTTTTTTTTCTTACCTATCCAATTGAATATTATATTTTTTAAGAAAATTTGAACACCATGAACGTGATGCAGCAAAATCTGGATTTCCTGTTAATTCTCTCATTGTTGATAATGCATATGAATGAAAATCACGATTATTTACACGTTCACCATTTTCTTGTCGTACTTGAATCCAATCAAGTATACGTGCATGTGCTTCTT
Source organism: Macrotrachela quadricornifera (assembly GCA_022393335.1). Classification (NCBI taxonomy): domain Eukaryota; kingdom Metazoa; phylum Rotifera; class Eurotatoria; order Philodinida; family Philodinidae; genus Macrotrachela; species Macrotrachela quadricornifera. Next base: position 145,862 of record JAJEKB010019741.1, read on the forward strand.
TATTTCGTATAGCTGATGTACGTTCACCATTTGGTTTTTGATATAACCATGATGCTATTGTTGATGGTGCAACTTGAAATAATTTTGATGCTGCTTTAACACCATGTTTTTCAGCATATTCATGTATCATAACTTTTTGTTCAGGTGAAACAAGTTTATATGATCCACGTATACGTTTTTGTGCTGGACGTTCAACTTTACGTTTTCGTTTATTATTATTTTGATAATCAATTTGATTTAATGGTGTTGTTGGTGATGATTGAATATTTGATAAAGCAGATGTTGCTGGTAATAATTGTTGTTGAACTTTTTTAACAAGAGCTGATGCTATTGATATACCATTTTGTTGTTGTTGTTGTTGTTGTTGAACAGCAGCAGCAAATGCATCAAATTTACAAAGTATTTTTGATGATTCATTTGATTGTTCTTTAATTTTTAATGTTGGTGATATTGTTGTTGATGATGAATCATTTGGATCAAGTTGTGGTAAAACAGCCATAAAATCCTTTTATTTATTTATTTTTAATAAAAGAATTTGTTTAAAAAAATATATTTAAGAAAAGATTTTCTTAACTTACAGCAATCATACTTTCATCAGCTGTATAATCAACTGATTCCATTTTTTGATGATGTTGATTGATTAAAGTATTTGCAACTGAACCTAATGGTGGCGGTGCATGTAAATTTGTCGTTTTATGATTACTCATCGAAATAGAAAATGGCTAAAAATAAAAAAAGAAAAGAAATTTTTAAATCTTACTAATCAAAAATTTCATTTTTTTTTTAAAAATAGAAGTCGAAAATTATCCTGTTCATACCAATAATGTGAACATGATTGCTAGACGAAAATAAATGAATATATATATATATATATACGAACAGATGGCAACAGCAGTTTTTTTTTAAAAGGGCGCCATTCGTTTTATTTTTTTATTTATCATTATTACCTGCTTTCGCTACTGCTTGTTCTTGTCACAAAAAGAAAAAGCTGTTGGTAGAATAAGTTCACTCGGTTATTACTACCTTTTTTTTTTTCTTTAGAGTGAAATGAATGACAAAAAAAAGTATGTATGCAGAAGCGAGAGAGAGAGAGAGAGAGAGAAAGAAGAGAGAACGAGACGAACTTTTTTTCTGTTTGCTTCCGAAGTGCTCAATTCGACTTTTTTTTTTCATCGAGCGTAAGTCAAAAAAAAAATGGAAAGAAGAGGAGAGTCGTGTTCAACAGTAGTAACACCATTCTTTCTCTCTCTATTATGTGTGTTTGTGTGTGTGTGTTCGTCTTCCTCACCCTTAGTCTTTTTTCTTCTGTATATATGCGCGCATTTGGCGTCTGCAAACATACATCAATGCGAGCAAGAGTAGAAAGACAGAAAAGAAGGAAAAAAATAGGAGGCCGAAAACGAATGGAAAACACACGAACTCTCTTATGCTTTCTCAATATTGATAATAGTGAAAGAAGAGAGAGAGAGAGAGGGAGAGAGAAGAAGGGAACGGAATCATAGAGAAAAGGAGAACAACCAACCGTCGGAAAAAATCTTCTTATAGAAAGAAAAGAGAAACAAAGTCGTCTAGAAATGTGTGTTAATGTAGAGTATGTACAAAAAAAAAACTGCACACATACACAGCGGCTATCTTTATATATTCTCTTTTCTTGAACTTCCGCATGCACGTCCGCTCGTTAGTTTATACGCGCTCCTGCTACGAAACGTTGCGAATAAAGAAAAGAACGGACAATACACAACGTTAGATTTAGGTTACGTCGTTATAGAAATAGCAGAAAAGAAAAGATAAAAAGTTCACTATTACACTATCATCATCAACAGATCGATATAGCAACGACAGAAAGCAGAAAGATTAATTCTGAGAACATAACAGAACGAACGTCGTCATACAACAGAATAGTAGAGTGTAACAGCATATTTTCGAGTTTAATTGCGCTCCGACACACATTATGGAAAGCAAGACATGCTCGACAACGACAAAAGAAAAAGAAGAGAAGAAGAGGCGAAAAAGCGGACGGAATAGAAAAAAGTGTGTCTCGCGCTCGGAAAGTTGACGACCGATGATGGCGATGAAAGAAGCAGCAGTGGCATCTTCTATTCTACTGCAATGTTGTTTGTCGGGAACGAACGAGCGCGCGCACACATACAAAATGACGAAGAGGAAAAATTGAGTGCAGTCGTATAGGTTTTTCCGTATCGCATCTGCTCTCGTTGATGTATTTATTTTACGTGTGTGTATGTGTGCTCTCTCTCTGTCGGAGACTATATGACGGCAAAAGTCAGACGTGTGTGTGCAACGATGACGAGCAAGTTATATTGAGGAATATGATCTTTGGCTATGTGCGCATACATGAGTAAAACTAACGCCATTTTCGCATCATCCAAAGAGAAAAAGATGAATGATGAATGGATATAAGAAAAGACGGAAATGGACGTGTGGACAAGTAGAGAATTGACAAAAGCAGTTCGTGACAATAAATGCATCAGGATATATTGCAATGTGCTTATTGAAATCAAATGAATTTTGTTTGTTATGATATGTTTATGTAAAACAACTCTAAATCAATTTAATTAAATTATCTTTATTTGATTAGTTAGAAAGAAACATAAATTTTTATTTGAAATTTAACTTTATAACTATGTAATTTATTGATGTCTTTATTTATTAATTCAATACAAGTGATTCAGAATTAATGAGTAACTTTAAACTAAACAATCTATATATTCATAGTCTAATATGTATTCTAAAATTGAACATGTATTTATATTTTGAAAAAGAAAGAATCATACGACGATTGATAAAATTTGTACAGAGTAAATACATCAAAATACAACGCAAGGATTATGTTTTTGATGATTTTGTATGAAGTATGAATATTTACGTAGTTAAATCCCACGTATGATCATTCATTCTATAGACATACCAGGTTTTGTTATTTATGCTTCATTGATTTTATTCAATATTATTCATACCATACATATATATATATACATATATGTGTGTGTGTATAACCATACCCTTTATTTAAGCATACGGATATACATACCTTTATCAGTACATAAATAAACAAAAATGGGTGCTCGCGAAAGTCGTGGAGGATTCAATAGCTGGGATTTAGGTGAAATTCAACGAACTACTGGTTTATCTGCTCAAGATCTTCAACAACTTCAACAAGAATTCTTTCAGGCAGCTGGACGTGATGGAGTATTGAGTTTGAATGAATTTGCTAATCTATATTCCCGTTTTCCTGGTGCAGCTAATCAACGAGATCTACAACACCAAATTACTCGTATCTTTCAAACATTTGATCGTGATCGTACTGGTGGACTTTCATTTGATGAATTTCTTAGTGCTGTTGTCATGATGAATCATGATATGTCTCGTCAGGATCGTCTTGATTATGTTATTCGTCAAAACAATACCTATGGACGCCAACAAGGTAATGGAAACATTTCAGCACAATATGGTCATCAGGTCCTTCGTCGTCTTAATGATTATTATGGTTTACCACCAGGTACAGAACATCAATGTTGGCAACAAATTGATACACAACGTCGTGGTTATGTAACTCAAGATGAACTTATGAATTATATTAGAAATCAACAAGGTTATAATCAACGTTATCAATAAATCGTTTATAACATCTATAGACTATTTCTATATAAGATAAATATAAGTTTTACAGTTAAAAATATTATTTTTTTTATATAAGAATTAAGTACTAATCATGTTAAGTATAAATAGATATATTAAGCTTTAAATAAATAAAATTATAGATAATTTAAAAGAAATTTGTTTGATAAAATGCATCGAAAATAGTACAAATGTATATGAAAAAAAAATATCTTGTTTACATATAACTTTTAATTACCAATCGTCTATTGATAGTTTTTGTAGAATGTTCGATAGGTACAATTTTTCATAATTATGTATATCTAGAAAGAAAAGATACCTGGATCATTAAAGAAAAAAAAATCAACCTTATTATTCTCATAATGTTAATATATTTAATTATATGATTAATTATCACATTGGATCTGGATATGTGAAAAGTTTTACATGTTGTATATGTATTGTTTACATTAGAATATATTACTGGATGTAGAAAAGTATTCTTTTTGGATAACTTTCTTTTGTCATTGATTGATAAATTTTTTTTTTGATATTAATATTCGAATGTTTTATTCTAATCTCACACTATATATTATAAATTTATTTGATATCTGGAGTCATGTAAAATACAATAGTTACGATTTGAATCGATTATTACTAGTCGGTAATTTATGTACCACGTGACAAAATTGGATTGTTTTCATTCTGTTTCTTATCGACCATACTAAATATGATAATATAATACATACAAATCAGTTTATTTAATTATAATTTTGCCTTGAAGGAATACATATTTCCATAATAAAAGTTGGATGAAAAAATAAAGTATTCGAATCTTTGATGAAAATTATATAACAATAGATTCATTTTTTTGTAATATAATTATTAAATACTTCGTCATTTCGATGATTAGTATGAATCAATTGCAGATACAAAAAACATGAATATTGAAAATAAATCAATCTACGATCAGCTATGTGAAGAATTTTTTTTTATAACGATAATAATCATATAATCATTATGATGCAATAATAAGAGTATCTACAAATTAATTTATGAAGTAGATATTTATATATACATAACATTTTGTGAATTATGAAAGATAAACGAAAAGAGTTTTAATATATTGAAGCTAGATATGTAAATTTTTACATAGTAATTTATAATAAATTTCATTGGGAGATTTTGTGTAGAAATAAGTATTGATAATATTTATGAATATTTTAAATCTTATAATTATTTGTATTGCAAGTGTTATTTAGTTAAAATATATTTTGCAACTAATAATTTGTTCTTTTATTTTGTTATTTGAAATTTTATTGAAGAAATTCTATAAGTAATAATAAAAAACAAAACCGATATCCTTGGATTTGATAAAACATAATTTTTTCTTGTTAGTATCGTAAAAAAATCCTTCAACGGTAATGAAAAGTAAATTCACGCTAATGTATTTTTTCTTTTTTTTTGTATATCATTTTCAAATATTTCCATATGTTCATTTATTAAAAAAACAAAGAGTAAAATCTATGGAATATTTGCAAATGATACAAATCTTCTTTTTATTCATAAAATTCTGATCTTTGAGAACATTTTAAAAAGATTTTCTACAGTTACATAAGAAAATTCATAATTAAGTGATAGTCATAACGTCTTGTTTAAATATTCTAATATACAATCATATTTTGTTCTGTTAGAAAATATGGACTGACGATTGTACTATTGCTGTCAAAGCTTTCTTTTGGCTAAAGTAATGTTATTTTCAATCTTTATTTGTTTGACTTATGTTTCTGATTTATATTAAATCAAAAATGTTTTTATCTACTGGCCAGCTATGTCAGAGAGAGAGAGTGTGAACATCAGCATCGAGTATAATTATTTTTTCACTATATATAAACAAGATAGTTCACTATCTTGATTGCTTTGTCTCTTATCTATTCAGTTATTCTAACTATACTATAGGTTCTAAAATACTTAGTATATAATGGCTACAACTAAAGAAATGCATAACTTTCGAACATACTATTATTATACACACTGATCAAGATGTAACGGATTGATTCGGATTTTTTTCTGCTCTTTCTTTATATGCCATCATGGTTTAATTCGAATTTACGAAAAATAACAACTTATATAATTGTTTGTTTTTAAATATAAATGTTGAAATCTCTCTTGACACATATAGCTTCTTCATAACAATACAATATATTGCACAACTATCTACGTATTTTGCTTTTCATTCATCTCCTCAAATTAAAATATCTTGAAAGATATCATTAGAATAGAAGAATTATTGTATTTCTTTCACATTAATTGAACAAGAATTACTGTTTACACTTCGGTAATTGATTATCCGTTTGAATTCTCATAGGTAGTTGTTGAGGAGCAATGACATGTGTTCGTCGTCGATAACACCATCGAATAGTATTTTTGATTCGAGTTTGAAGTTTTGGCAATGAACCGATACATGCGAAAGGAAAAAGAAATGTTATATAATATGAGAGAAATTGTACCATGAATATGTTGTAATTAATTCCGATATTAGATGGCAAACCAAGCAATTGAGCAACACTCAAAATTACTGGAGGTAAATAAATAACATAAAAAAGAGACGTGATAAATAACAATTGAATTGTCATCTTTCGATGTTTTCGCCATCGAATTCGTTGATGTACATGTTTCTTTTGCCGAATAACACGAATAACGAGAGCAATACTGAATAACGCTATTATTAGAGAACAAAGAATTCCCCCTGAGATAAATTCAAAAAAAGCCACTGCTGGAATTTGATGGATGCAAATACTATAACCACAATACATTACATTGTAATAAAATGGTTTGTTGCATTGAATAATACAAATAGTAAAACCATAATAGATTAAACAATACGCAACAATTGAGAATAAAGGAATGTAATGAACACAAAGACGTTTCTTTCTTGTTGAGACCCATGTATCATGAAATATAAGAATATGTCGTTCAATAGAAGCCCAAGCAACTAGTTTTGATGTTCCAACGTAGACTACAATGTCGATATATTTCCAAATTAAGCAAAATATTGGTGTACGTTGCCAAACAGTACCATTTTTGTAAAAACTCAAAAGCCAAGGAATATCTGTTAATTCACATATAAGAGACAAGAGAAGAACAATTATAATAACATGATTGTGTAGAGCATGACGAAGAGTTTGATCAAATAGAAGATGAAAAAGAACAAATAAACAACAGATTAACGATAATATATTTGAAAATAACATAATCCAGAATTGTTCGATCGGAGATACCAAAAAACTAAAATATGTCATTGATAATGATGTACTATTTTCCGAGATGTTGTTTATAGCTGACATTTTATAAATTATAAATTACACAAATGAATCGCTTTGAATAACTTTATTCAAATTAAAAATTGTGAAGAAGGAAAGACCATATTCTATTAATTAAACATACATAGAAAAAAAGTAGTTCAAAAGACTAGAAACGCTCAGCTTTCATATTCTACCCACATATGTTGTGTAGTTATTTTACTAACCAATGCGTGCAATATGTCATTAAGAAATTCTAATTCAACCAACATTAAAATATCGCATAAATTATAAAGTTTTGCTAGAAATTTCAGACAAAAAACATTGCACTATTAAATTGAGTGTATATATGAGAATAACCAGACATACAAAATGTTTATTCAAGTAACAGTACGTACATCATATGGTGAGAAGATAAAACACATATTTACCTCGAATAAAGTCAATTTTTAGTGTGTACGTGTCACATTTGCAATATTTAATTCAAAATGAATGTGTTATTATATGGTAATTAGACATAGGAAAAGAAAATTGAAAGTCGAATAGAGATACTCTTGAATCATTTTAAAACAGTATGTTAATTAAAAATATCAAACAATCAGTCCAAAATTCTTTTTTTTTAATGTTCGACTATTTCTACATGAAATGCATCTGACATTCTCTAGAATTTTTGAATAATTTCAGTAGAAATCGACGATAATTAAATTCCAAAACATATCTGAAATATTGATAATGTTAAATGCACAATATTAATATCTTAGAAAAAAAAGTAGATAATTATATTTTTAGTATCACTATTGTCCTTAACAAACAAATTTTATTTTTACAAAGATAGAAAAAAAAACAATATACATAATAGAAACCTTCTTAAGCATGTCTTCATCATTAGAGATGTTCAATTATTTTTTCTGGCAAAGTGACTTTTGGCCTACCATCTAAGTGAAGTATAATTATTTTTTGTTTTTTTTGAAAATTAATAGGAAGTATTTTCGATCTTTTTATTTTATTATACTCGGTCATTATCAACTATAAATGTTTCAAAATAGCATAAAATAAATACAACCAACATACTTCAATGTAATATAATGTTAGCAACATATTAAGCAAATATATTTTACTCAAGTTCTTCTAATTTATTACTAATAGTATATATATAAATAGACTTTACACCTTCATCAATTGAATCTCAAATCATTTTCATTTTATTTTATACATAGTATTAGTGGATGTGCCGAAAGGTTTGAAACAAAATCTTTGCTCATTTCTCATCTATAAAGAAGTGTTAGAAGAATCAAAAATTATGAATTAGGACCAGAATTTTTATGCTCTTTTTTAATATAGATTTAGAAATTTTATGTCTATTTTTGCATGAGAGTAATGCGAGAATGTTTTGGAACATTGGTTGCAATAGAAAACCAACACGCATTTACTACTCTTACGAGTTGCTTCACAAAGTTGTTAAAAATGATTGCCGTCAATAGTTTTGGAGAGCGAATAATTCGGTACAAAAACTTATGTTGAACTAAAACATACTTTATATAATAGCTATTTAATCATTTTTAAAATAATAAAGTTAATATATTTGTTTTAAATAAACACAAAAGACTCATAATAATATGAGCATTTATTTTTAAAGTAGTAACAATGTTTGATTTATTCATTTAATCATGAAACAACTGTTGGAATATAGAAAATCATTGTATGAGTTTAATTATTAAGATAAAAGCTAGATTTATACATATTTAATAATTAAATTTATTCGATCAATTTTTATCATTTCTTAGCTTAAGTTAATTGTTGGGCTATCTGTATTTTCCCGATATACCAAAGAATCAAATGATAAAAAAACGATGCAGTACATCTGAGAACGTTTTTCTTCTTTGTTCTAATTTCATTTTATAGTAGATTACAATGATAAACTACCACCTACTGTTTATAATCACTTGAGAAATATTGTTGAAAAATTTTCAAAATTGTTAGAAATACTAATCGGACACATGTTTTCTTAAAGAAAACGCGTTTTTATGAGATTCAAATTTATAGAATTGTTCAGTAAAGCAAAAGCTTCATTATTAATAGTTTTGAAATATGATGATTGCTAGACTGTTTCAGTTCTATTCCTACTTTTTAGAACTATCTTATAGATTAAGAGAACGTCTACGATATCACCACTCAAACTGGTAACCAAAAAAATTTGGATTTTGAAATGAATTCATTAGTTGGAAGGAGCGTAAAAAGTTAGGTAAATACGCAAACTTTTACAACTTTTGAGCAAAGTCTTCTTCTATTTCAAGAAGAAGTTATTTGGGCCAAAAATATTGACATGTCAAAAATCACAGATTCTTAAACGTTTCGTTTTATGAAATTTTTGATCACAAAAAAATGAATCGAAGATTTCATAATTTTATACCAACCGATAGAGCGGAAGATACTCTGCAGAACCATTTATTTTGTTTATTCATTAAGTGTGCCACAAAAAAATAAATTCACTTTAATATGTGAATTCGACACTTTTTTACAAGTGCGTAGAATATGTTTCTTCTAGTCTTGTAGGGCATCAAAGGGCGCATCTTTTGATGAAAAAATATTTATTCTAAAGTGCTGGTAAAGTCTTGGAAAGTCCATAATAATACTGCTCAGTACACATGATTTTTCGCATTTTCATGAAAATTCACTGGATAATTTTTTATTTTTCCGCGAATTGCAATTTGTGCCAAAACTAATAATATATTTTGCTAGTAAAATACCAAACCTCATCAATCTAAATCATATAAACAGCGTTTCAATGAAATTCATGTTTCATCAGATCCTTGAGAGTGAAGGAGAAATTTTCGATGAAAAATATTTCTCCAAAAATTCTTGAAACATATATGGTCTGGATCAGTTTTCAATACTAATTCCAAATATATTACTAGTTTTGGCATAAAATTGCAATTTTTCCTGTGAAAATAATGCATAAAATATCTTCCGCTCTATTGATTGGTATAAAGTTATAAAAGTTTCGATTAATTTTTTTGTGGTCGAAAATTTCATAAAACGAAATGTTTAAGAATCTATGATTTTTGACATGGCAATATTTTTGGTCCAATTAACTTCTTCTTGGAATAGTAGAAGACTTTGCTCAAAAGTTGTAAAAGTTTGCGTTTCTACCTAACTTTTTATGCCCTTTCGAACTAGTTAACTCATTTTAAAATCTAAAAGTTTTCGGCAACCGACCATTACTATTTTGGGTGGTGGGTCTCATGAACTCTCTCTTAAGTATATCACTGATTATATCATAAAAGTTTTTTCCCTTTTTCAATTCTTTAGTAGATTTGAAGTACTCTAAATGGGTCGGAAACGCAACGAGATTACTAAGCAAAAGTTTTATTTCTAAATGATGTGTAAATCATTCAAATGGGTATTTATAAATGTTGTTTAGCGGAAGGGAATAGTTTTACTACATGCTTCAACACAATGGTATTTACTTGGTGATGAAAGATTTTTAGTTAATGTGTTGTAAAATGACTTCGACAAAATTTATTACTGAAGTTTAATGTCGGCACAATATACATATTTCAATGGCAAAGAGAAAATAGTATATACAGTCCTATAGGTTTTTTCGTAGCACATTTACTTTCATGGATGTATTTATCTTACGTGCATCTATGTTTGCTTTCTCCTTCATTGCCAGAGGGCACGTGACGACAGGAGTGAAAGGTGTGTGTGCAACGATGATGAGTCAGTTATGTTAACGAATACAATCTTCGGATATATAGACATACAAAAATAAAACTAACATCATTTTCGCGTCATCCAAAGAGAAAAATATAGATAATGAATAGGTATCAGAAAGAGTGGAAATTGATATGTTAACAAGTAGAGAATTAACAAAAGTAGTTGGTGATAAAAAATGCACTATGCTGTACTATAATACACTCATTGAAATCTAAATGTATTTTTTTTTGTTATAATTTGTTTATGTAAAACAACTCTAAATCAATTTAATTAAATTATTTTTATATGATTAACTAGGAAAAAAATTAAATCGTTAGTTGAAATTAAACTTTATAAATAAACGGTTCGTTGATGTTGTTATTTATCGATTCGGTTCAATTGATTCAGACGTAATGAACTCACTTAAGCTAAATAACTTATACATCAGTAGTTAAGCGTATTTTCTAATATCATAAACCATTCATATTTGAAAGGATACAATGATCAAGTGATGATTACAACATTTTTTTCGGATATATTGATCAAAGTACAACAAAAAAAACGTGCTTTCAATGGTTATGTATGACGTATAAACATTCACACAGTTAAATTTGATGTATCATCATTCATCCTTGAATTACATTGATACTTGGTTTTGTTGTTTATACTTCATTGATTCTATTCAATATTCATCATATCATACATATGTATACATATATATATATATGCATGTATGCGTTTTTATAATCACATCTTTTTTTTAAACATACAAGTATACACGCCCTTCTAATTACATAAATAAACAAAAATGGGAGCTCGCGAAAGTCGTGGAGGATTCAATGATTGGGATTTAAGTGATATTCAACGAACTACTGGTTTATCTGCTCAAGATCTTCAACAGCTTCAACAAGAATTCTTTCGTGCAGCTGGACGTGATGGAGTATTAAACATGAATGAATTTGCTAATCTATATTCTCGTTTTCCTGGTGCAGCTAATCAACGAGATCTACAATACCAAATTAGTCGTATCTTTCAAACATTTGATCGCGATCGCAGTGGTTCACTTTCATTTGATGAATTTCTCAATGCTGTTGTCATGATGAATCGTGATATGCCTCGTCAAGATCGTATTGATTATCTTATTCGTCAAAACAATGTCTATGGACGTCAACAAGGTGATGGACGCATTCCAGCACAATATGGTCATCAAGTGCTTCGTCGTCTTAATGATTATTATGGTTTACCACCAGGTTCAGAACATCAATGCTGGCAACAAATTGATACACAACATCGTGGTTATGTATCTCAAGATGAACTTATGAATTATATTAGAAATCAACAAGGTTATAATCAACGTTATCAATAAATCGTTTATAACATCTATAAACTATTTCTATATAACATGAACATTAGTTTTACAGCTAGAACCTTTTTTTAATGTAAGAATTAAATACTAATCATATTAAAAAAAAATAGATCAATTAACATATAAATAAATAAAATGTTTGATAATGTTACAGAAATTTGTTTGACGAAATGTATTGAAAATATGTTTAAAGAATAGGAACATAAAATCATGTCTTTATGTTGTCCTTCGATAATGGCAGAAAAACTTACATTAAAAATAGACATTTCTTTTCTCATGTTTTCATTTTATACGAAACAGCCATAGGCTTTGTTGTTGATGATCATTCTTCGACAGATAGACAAACAAATTCTCTCACAAAAATGAGAATATTATTGAAGCAATGATGTAAGTTTTAAGTCTTCTATGAGAACTTTCTATTCATTATATCAATAAATTGAAATGAATAAATTTGGATGAATATAGAAGGAGAAACAATTGTTGATATGCTTTCAATATTAAAGAAAAAAAATTAGTGATTAATATATTCGGCATAATAGTTTCAAAATACTGAGAGAAATTAAAAAAGATGTGAGATTCTTGAACTATTTCTCATTTTTTTTAAATAAAATTTTTCAGAGAGATAATAACGTCAAATACGCTAGTAATATTAATAAACAATTATATCAATGATGACGCATTCTAATGAGAAAAAATCTTACTCTAAATCAGATAAAAAATATTCAGTCATCCATAAAACACAAAACTGAAAGTAGAAAAATTCAAAACAATATCAAAATACTCAAATAATTTTTAATAAAGAAAAAGATTTTAAAATGTTCCTATGAATGCTGAAATAAATTGTACATTATTTATGAAAAGAGATTTTTTCAATATTGGTTGAATAAATGCAACATAGTATTCTTTGTGATTTATTATTAAAAATATAAAATGATTCAGAAAAACTTGCCAAATGAACTTTCAGTACAAATAGATATATCTTATCTACAGGTAAGTTTAATCACCAATTATCAATAAATATTTTTTGTATTATTATTATTTGAATACTTGGTAAGTGCAATGATTAATGGTTATATATGCGTAGAAAGAAAATATACCTTGATTAATGAAGAAAAAAAATCAATCTTGCTATTCGCACAAGGTCGATTTATTTAAGTATATAATTATTTATCACATTGGATCTGGATATGTGAAAAGTTTTACATGTTGTATACGTATTGTTTACATTAGAATATATCACTGCATGTAGGGAAGTATTCGTTTTGGACAACTTTCTTTTATCATTGATTGATAAATTTTTTTCAATATTAATGTTCGAATGTTCTGTTTTAATCTTACACTATATATAACAACTTATTTGATATTGTCATATATACATGTTGATGTGAGTGAGCTGAGCTCATATAAAATACTTAGAGTGTATCAAAAGTTTTGATCATGGTGTTGTTAAAATATATAATTAGGTTTGCAAAACTTTCTTTCTATATAGTCTGGCAGAGAAAAGAATGGACTATTTTTCAATGCTATTTAATCATATTTCACTTAATATGGTGATAATAAATTTTTGATAAAACTTTTTTCGTTGTTATTTATGCTCCAGTAAGTTTTGCTTATTACATTGTATTAAAAACCAAAATATACCATAAGATGCAGTGTGAAAATCTCTACAATTTATACAAGATCACTTATTTTATAGTCGTATTTTTTGTTTTCAAAATAAACAAAATTCTGGGCGATTAAATTTCGATCATACGAATTAGATAATATTTGTGATACACGATGAATGTATTTTTGTTATTTTATCGTTTCATTATCTCATATACTTCATCGAAAAGAAAACTCTGTGCGACCAGTTTTTGCAGTGACAAAACTTTAGTTTCTCTAAAATTTGTTCATTTTGGAAATAAAATGTGCGATTATAAAACAAGTGGTCTTATATAAATTGTACAGATTTTCACGTTACATCTTATGATATATTTTGGTTGTTAATCTAATGCTTTGAGGGATTGAATATTAACCTGCATCATCCATTGTGATCTAGTACTATGAGTGCGCACAAATTAAAACGAATAAATTTTTACCGAAGATTCATTATTATCATATTGGGTGAAGTGTGATTAAAAAAGCATAGAAAAATAGACCATTCTTTTCTCTATCAGACTATATAGAAAGAAAGTTTTGCAAACCTTATTATATGTTTCAATAACACTGTGATCAAAACGTTTGGCACACCCTAAGTAATATATAAAATACAGATTTTTTAAAAAGAAATACTATAATTGTTATATCTTTCGATATTTCATAAGTATATGTAGAATTGTTAATTGAAAGACGTCTAGTGATGTTTAATCACTTAAAAATCTATATGGACGTATATATGGAGTAGCCCAAAAATCATGTTACCAAGAAATAATTATATATCTCTATAATGATTGAAGTAAACTGATTGAATCTTTTACTAATCATAAAAACATATCGACACTCGATATTCCTGAATAAAAGATTACAGAAAACCCATTTTAAATAATATTATTGGCTTTAGCAAAAATATTTTTCTTTTTTACAAATAAAAATGTTTAAAGACACATATCTTTTATTTTTTTTTGTTATAATTCTTGGCATACATATTGAATATAAGATAGAAAATGGAGAACAGACAAGAACAAAAGTTAGCGAGAATATACAGAACAAACGTACATAAAAATATATGATGAATATGACTAAGTGTATATGAGACAAAAGATTTATATTATGTAAACTATTAATATGAACTACAGTAGAACAATAGCAGAAAAATAAAAGAAATAAAAGTATATAAATGAATGACATGTGGTAATCATAAGATCGTTTGTATTATTTACATTTTATCTTGATCAATTTCCTATCTATAGAAAAGTGAATCTTTTTTTGTTAAAGTCAGTATCGATATTTATAAAAGTAGTTTTCTATAGTTTTGTTTGTATGGATACGACTATTAATGTGATTGAAACTTAATATGATATAGTAATCAAATATTCACAATTTTTCTTATAAGATATGAAATTAAAAAGATCATACGACAAAGCTAATTTTTTGGAATTAGAAGTCAACAATTCGCTGGCTTATGAATAAATTTATTTTGATCATTTATCTCTACTTTAAAGCAAGATTCGACAAGTGCTGAACGAATTATACCAAACACTGGCATTTCTGATAACATGAAATTCTACCAGCGAATTACGATCTCTTTTGTCAGAATACTCAGTATTTCATACGTCTTGTTCTCAGATTATTATCACAAACATTCTTTGAGTCTGATGGAAAATCTAATTCAATTCCAAAATCGAATATTTCATCGTATAAATCGCAATGATGAATGATACTTAGTCTTTTTTTTTGAGAACGTTTGAAATGTAGTTGTATAGTTATCTTGAGCTGTTACAATGTTTTTCTCACCAAATACTTTATTTAATGCGAAAAAGAGAAAGCAATTCAATGATATTGATAATACAATTGTCTAGAACTGTAGACGACGTTTCTCTAAATGATTCGGCGTGTTTCTGAGAAAGTAACACGTCATTGAATGGACTAAACTTGCTTTCACTCTTAGTTTTGTGTAAGACTGTTAGTAAAGTATAACATTTCAATTTCTTTATGAAATCTTTATTCATAAACTATATTAAAGGACTTTGTCGAATGAAATTTTAAAACTTCCATTCTACTACAAATTATTTTTTATGTACTAGAAGAACAGAATGAAATTCTGCACACTTAAGTATATTTATTTTGTTGTTTGTTAAATCGAAGATAAAATTTCTAAAGACTATAAAGTCTTAGAACAATATATCATCTTTGAATATTCTAAAGTATAACTGTAGTAGTTAGAACTATTTCTTCTGTAAAGCTAATACGAAAATTAATTGTGTAGCTCGATCCAGTCTTTTATGATCTACAAAATGACATAATGACCATGTTTATTGATAACTTCTTCCTTATATTATACAAAACTAAACAGATACGATAAATATGATTCTCATGTATCACATGGATGAATTTCCATACATTCGTAGAGTATGACTGTATTTAAAAACTATCCTAGACATATAAATAGTTATGACCAAGAACTACTCTAACTCATGCTCTATTGACTTATATGATTTGAAGATTTAGCCCTTTACTCCCGACAGGGTCGTTTTCGACCCACTCGGGTTGAATGACATTAAATTTTTATTTTTCTGACCTGATTTCCTCTCATTAATATGATTGCATAATTAATATGATAGTAATTAAAATAATGTTTTCAATAAATAAAAAAAAATAAGTGAAAATCGAGCATCTCAACAGCTATTTGTTTTGATGGTATACAACATTGATCAATTATCGAAACAAGTACACATATTCGATGTAAATATGAGGTTATTCAAATCAAATAGTAATTAGTTGTTTCAAATATCATGTACATTTATGTCTTGCAGGAAAACGTAATTGTTTTAAAGATTTTCATTATGAAGAATCGACATATTTACGAAATATTACTGTTTATTTTTGTGTTGTTCATTGTAAAATTTCGTTGAAAAATAATTAAATATATCTGATATCATTTTTTAAAAATTTGATTTTGCAGAAAAAATTGTTTTTACAAAAAGAAACATGTCAGCACATAGGAATTTAACCAAAACAATTCAAGAAAATCGTAAAATATCATGTTGAAAAAAGTCGAATTTTCATGCCACTCAACCCAAATGAGACGTTTCGATCCATTTTTAAGTGCCACAGGGGAAGGGCTTCGTTGAAATTTGGCTACATCCTTGACATATTGAGCCCATGTTTAGACTATTCCTATACTTAAATCAGCACTGATTTTGGTGGATAGAATTTAGGAGGTAAAAGGTTAATCATTTCTTTCCGTCTTTCTGCATTTTTTCACTCGCTGGTAATGTTCGATATTTGTTGATGCTTCATTTTTTCACTTCATTGATAAATTGCTATTTTGAGATATTTTCATCATGCCACTCACTGAATCATTTCTTCTATTATATAGATATTAAGCGTCTGTCTTAATTGACAGATAAATAAATATTGATGTCTTCTAAAATCATAAAAACTTTTTTTTTTTTACAAAAACTAAATGCAAGAACAATGTTTAATAACAATAAATGGTGTTGGTTGTTCATTCTTTACATACATTATTACAAAAAAGAATAAGTGTTACTCCTGTGTAAATTTGGTCCTTTCATACTATTAACGATAATAAAAAGAAAAATAATAAATATTTTTCCTTAGTTATATGCTCATTCTGTATTATTACTATAGTATATAGTTTGAACTCTATCATCTGTTAATCTGTTTCAAATTGTATAATAAAATTTATTTTTCAAATACAATTTGAAAAATTAAATGAATTATATTTAAGCCTAATCTATTTAATAGTGTTACAGAATGGAAGTAAAATTTAAGAAATGAAGAAGTCGTTAAGACAGTCTTTCACAAATTCTTGAAGTATTGATTTGTTACCTTTCATTTGAAACAGATGGCTTGGTTAAAAAACATAAATATGTAAAACATGTTGAATCTCTAACGATAACAGTACTGTAAAATTGCATACTGTGAATAGTTATTATCGATTAAAGTTTTAGACGATGAAAAATTCATGTAAAAGTTTTAACATGGTTTTTTGTTGATTTTATTTGCTTAAGATATAGATAATGACGAAGAGAAAAAAATGAATGCAGTCGTCTAGACTTTTATGTATCGTGTTCGCTTTCATCGGTGTATTTATCTTACGTATGAGTATACATATTCTTCCTCTGTGGAAAACTGCGTGACGACAAACATCACACATGTGTATTCAACGATGATGAGTCAGTTATGTTAACGAATACAATCTTCGGATGTATAGACATACAAAAATAAAACTAACATCATTTTCGCATCATTCAATGAAAATAATTTCAATGATGAATTGATACAGAAAAAAACGAAATCGATGTGTGAACGATTAAAGAATTAACACAAGTAGTTAGCGATAATAAATGCATTAAGGTATATTATAATATAATCATCAACATCTAATGTATTTTGTTTGCTATTATCTGTTTATGTAAAACAACTTTAAATCAATTCAATGAAATTACTTTTATTTGATTAACTAGAAAAAAAATTTAATTTTTAACTGAGGTTAAACTATAAAACTATATAATTCATTGATGTCACTATTTATCGATTCAATTCAATTGATTCAGAATTAAAGAGTACACTTAAACTAAATAATTTAACCTTGAGTAATGCAACATATCTCTTAATATCGAATACCATTCATATTTGAAAGAACAAAACAATCGAGTGATGATTAGTACATGGATATCAGATAAATTGATCAAAATATAACAAAAAAAGTTGTATTTTGAATGATTTTACATGAAGTATGAATATTCATATAAACAAATCCTACGTATCATCATTCATCCTTCAATTACATTGATACTTGCTTTTGTTGTTTATGCTTCATTGATTCTATTCAATATTC
Organism: Macrotrachela quadricornifera; assembly: GCA_022393335.1. Classification (NCBI taxonomy): domain Eukaryota; kingdom Metazoa; phylum Rotifera; class Eurotatoria; order Philodinida; family Philodinidae; genus Macrotrachela; species Macrotrachela quadricornifera. The sequence goes on from JAJEKB010019741.1 coordinate 164,346, forward strand.
ATCATACCATACATATATATATGTATGTGTGTGTGTGTTTGTAGTTACATATCTTTTTTCAAATATAAAAGTATACACACCCTTCTAATTACATAAATAAACAAAAATGGGAGCTCGCGATAGTCGTCCAGGATTCAATGATTGGGATTTAAATGATATTCAACGAACCACTGGTTTATCTGCTCAAGATCTTCAACAACTTCAACAAGAATTCTTTCAGGCAGCTGGACGTGATGGAGTATTGAGTTTGAATGAATTTGCTAATCTATATTCTCGTTTTCCTGGTGCAGCTAATCAACGAGATCTACAACAGCAAATTACTCGTATCTTTCAAACATTTGATCGTGATCGTACTGGTGG